>RCUC01171579.1:0-10617 GCA_003697995.1 Taxidea taxus jeffersonii | reverse complement strand
AATATTTATTCACAGCTATAAGACTGTATGTAAATTTATATAGCTTATCCAGGCAAGGATTATGCTGTAGTGACTGAATTTGGGAATGGAGAAGGGATAGAAGGAGGACCTGTGAGAGTATTTCTTGCCCTCAGCCTACATGGCAGTAAATAGGATCTAAAGGTAACACTTACGCTAAGTGAAATAAGTCAAGCAGAGAAAGACAATTATCATATGGTTTCACTCCTATGTGGAACATAAGGAATAGTGCAGAGAACCATAGGGGAAGGGAGGGAAAACTGCACAGGAAGAAATCAGAGGTGGAGACAAACCATGAGAGACTCTGGACTCTGGGAAACGAGCTGAGGGTAACAGAAGGGAGGCGGGCAGGGGATGGGGTAACTAGCTGATGGGTATTAAGGAGGACACATGTTGTGATGAGCACTTGTGGTTATGAATTGTTGAACACTACATCAAAAACTAATGGTGTACTATATGTTGGCTAATTGAACATAGTAACAAAAAATAAAATACAGGTAATGGAGAAAAAAGAATGTTTATGTTTATTGAAAAATATTTAGATAATTAAAAATTAACTTAAGTAATTAAACATTACAAATAATTTTAAAAATAATTACAAGAGATGGTAAACATATAATTTAGACCTGCTTCAGTCTAGTGTGGTGAGCCTCCTAGCACAGCCTACTCCCCACACCTAGAATCATGCTGCTCATCTGATTATAGTATCTCAAAGCCCCAGGGGTCTCCTGGCAGCAGGGCTGGCTTACATGCTGAGCTCCTTATAGAAGCCCAGGTGCATGAGCCATCCATATGCATACATGGCTGGACAGTGAGGGAGAAGAGCAGCTCTCTCCCTGCTGGGAGCCAGGTAAGATGCCAGGAGCAGAAAGAGCAGACCAGGGAGAGGGAGGGACTGTTGAGAGCTGATCTGGAGGGCCAGGAGGGAACGGAGCAGTGGGAGGCATGGGCTGGGCAGGTACTGAGAAGAACAGGACTGCAATTCAGAGTACTAGGTACAGAAAATGGGAAGAGCAGTGTGGAGTGGCGGCTGCAAGCTGAATGTTGAGGAAATCAAGTGAGATATCAGCAACAAGTTTGCAAACAAATACTTACTCCCTGGAGAAAAACACTCAGTTAGGTCAAGGAAATGGAGTGAATTGTGATTCTGTGTGTCCCCAATTTGACATTTATTATAAATTTTATTGTTTCAGTCAGCGTTGACATTTGACTGATTTCTATATCCCCGTTTGCTAGAAAATAAGCTTTTTGAGTCACTTCACTTAGCATCAGCTCCACGTTTTTACAGGACCCTCGTAGTCTGACGTTTCTAATAGCTATCTTCACAGAAGCCATTTATATTGAGAAAGAAGTATGCCAGATACAATTTGACCAATCATCACGGACAAATGGGAAACAGGCAGATCAGGGTTTAACGTTAAATAAAGTTCAAGGTTTACAGATGAGGGATTTTAAATGGGAATGGGTCCCCGAGGTCTTACCTCCCATCAATGCTGGAGTAAGGACACCTAGTTTTACCTTTCGGCTACTGGGCCAGAATAACACATCCTGATGTCCACCATGTCCTTCATGACCAAAACCTCTGGCCACAGAAATCTACGTAATGGTATGTTTGCTCTTCCCAGCTCTCTCAGCACTGATCAAACCGCAGACTGTCGTCAGACAGACAGCAGACACACAATCTCCTTTGACGAGCTGGCAGCAGCGTTCTTTGGTTTTGGCTTTCTAATGCATGTATGATACGCCACACTTTTTATTCTGTTCCGGGCTTCTTGTGCGATCAACACCATTTTAATCCGATGCAGTGTTCCTTACCAATATTTTACTTAATGGCTTTACTTCTTTTCTCTTACTTATTCTCATATTATCGTAAGGCTTTGTTTTACCTTGAAGTTCTTTTTTTTTTTTTTTTAAAGATTTTATTTATTTGACAGAGAGAGAGATCACAAGTAGGCCGAGAGGCAGGCAGAGAGAGAAGGAAGCAGGTTCCCCGCTGAGCAGAGAGCCCGATGCGGGGCTTGATCCCAGGACCCTGAGACCATAACCTAAGCCAAAGTGGGAGGCTTAACCCGCTGAGCCACCCAGGCGCCCCTACCTTGAAGTTCTTAATCCAAATGCAGAGATCTGTGTAAAATAGGGACATTTTAATATTTTTATAATTCGTTAGCCAATGGACCAAACATCATGGAGCACATATCAGTTCTTTTTTCTAGTGATGTAAGAGGTCTTTGTCATCATATTTTATCCTCATTCACACACTGTTTGTGAAATGCTATTTTTTTCTGGGGATATATATCTTTAAACCTTTGACCATATTATATTTTGTTATTATAACAACTTCATGATACATTTTAATGCCTCAAAGAACAAATCACCTCTCTTTGTCATTTTCAATATGATACTGAATTTATTTGCCTATTTATTGTCCCTAATACATTTTAGGATGCATTTGTCACTACGCATTAAAAACTCTTGTGTGTTATTGATTGAGAACGCTTTAATCTATGAGAATATTCATGGGAGAATTCACATCTTTTCACTCTTGGACATTCCTGTCTTCAAGAAAGAAACAAAGGACTTTCTGTATGTTCTTCAATAAAATTTTAGAGACCTCTTCTGTTCCTGCCAGACACAGACATTGTGTTTTACCAATGTGGTTTATGGTCTTATGGCTATTGTAAATAAATCCTTATTTTTAAACCACTGAGCCACATGGGCGCCCCAATAAATCCCTATTTTTATAAAATTTCCCCAGGAGTTAATTCTTATGAACAAGAGAAGCTATTAATTTCTGATATTAATCTATGTAGTCACTTTGGGGAAACCTATTTTAAGAGTTTGCAGTCTGTTCTTGTAGATTTTTAAGGTAAAGAATCAATTAAAACTTAAATACAGTCTTTGAAAAATTTCTTTTCAAAAGTAACTCTCTGCT
This sequence comes from Taxidea taxus jeffersonii, assembly GCA_003697995.1. Taxonomy (NCBI): domain Eukaryota; kingdom Metazoa; phylum Chordata; class Mammalia; order Carnivora; family Mustelidae; genus Taxidea; species Taxidea taxus. Next base: position 7,667 of record RCUC01171579.1, on the reverse strand, counting down.
CTACTTGTCTCATTTCATTTACTAAGACTTTTCTGTAGAATGTTGAATAGTAGTTGTGATAGTAGAAATGTTTATCTTTTACTGATTTTCATAGAAATGTTTTTAATAGGTCACCAGTAAATATGTTTGCTCCAAATTTCTAGAAGGTGTCTTTTATTCAGGAATGCATTTCCTTTCTAAATATTAAGAATTTTATCTTGAATTGCCGTTGAATTTTCTGATATTTTCCTCATTTCTCGATTGGGTTTTTCCTTCCATTAATCTTTTGTACGGCCATACCATTAATAGTTTTCTTAAGTTGAATAATTCTTTCATTCCTAAGTCAAAGTCCACTGTTTCAAAGTGCAATATTCTTTTTTTTTTTTTAGATTTCTTTTTCTTTTTTATGTATTTGCTTGACAGAGATCACAAGTAGGCTGAGAGGCAGGCAGAGAGAGAGGAGGAAGCGGGCTCCTCGCTGAGCAGAGAGCCGGATGTGGGGCTTGATTCCAGGACCCTGGGATTGTGACCTGAACCGAAGGCAGAGGCTTTAACCCACTGAGCCACCCAGGTGCCCCATATTCTTTAAAAGCAGCTACATCTGACCTGCTAAAAAGTTTTTTATAATGTGTGCATGTGTCATCCTAAATAATTAGATGACTAGCTTTCCATCTGTTTCTATGTTTGAGAATAGGGCTTTTGAACCTCAGCCCTGTTAACATCCTGGGCTGGATAGTTCTTTGTCATCTTGTGTATGTTAGGATGTAAGCATCCCTGGCATCAACCTACTAGATGCCAGTGGCACTGGCTTCCCAGTTGGGAGAACCAAAACTGTCTCCAGGCTTTGCCAAATGCTCCTTGCTGGGGAAGCAGAATTCCCTCTTTTCCACTCTAGTAGAATTTGTGAAGGATAGAAATACTATACTTCTTTTTTCCTTATTTTTCTTCGAATTTTGTTGTGGGAGTTTTTCTCATCATTGACATTTCCTCTCTGTTGGCTTTGCTTTCTTGAACTAGTTTGGTGATTGATGTTTTTCTCTAAAGTTGCCCATTTTGTATCTGTTGCCAAATATATTGTTGTACTTATGCCTACTACGCTTTTATATTTGACGTTTTGTTCTCCATACTTTTCTTTTCCGTTTCATTTCTCATGCAGTTAATCACACTTTTTCTAAAAGTTTCTTGGCTGCTCTTAAAAAAAGTTCGCATATTTTCTCTTTAAGTAATCAACTTTGGTATCATTGTTAACTCATTCTTTTTGCTCTTAATCTTTTTTAACTGCTTCTCACGTTTATTTACATATTTTCCGAGCATCTTACATTGAAAAAAAAGTTTACATCCTTCTTTTTTAATAAATGTATAATCTTCAGACTACACATGCACTCTGATGTCTTGCCCTAGAGATTCTCTTATGTGGTTATCTCATTTTTATTCCGCTTAAAGAATTGTTTTTCTCATCTTTATTTTTCTGGTATAGAGAAGACGCTTAGTAAATGGATGTTGTTATTGCTTTGAAGCCCTTGTCATTTTGTATTTATAATACATTATTATTATTTATTTGTAGGTTAATTAATAGACTAGGTTATACAGTATGATGATCTGAAAGAGATTAGTTTGTGCTCAAATAAAGAAGAGGTAGAAGAAGAAAGTCAGTAGAGTTTGAGGACTTGATGGATTGGGAAAGATATAAATGTGGAGGACAAGTCCCAGAGTTCTGATTTAGAGAATTTTCTCTAAAGTTGCCCATTTTGTATCTGTTGTCAAATATATTGTTTATGAAAATTATAAGCTTTATCCAGAATATGTAGGAGTAAGAACACTTACAGGGGAAAATGATCAATTTGGTTTTGAAATACTGAATTTAATTTACTCATGAGAAACACGTATGGCAACGTTTGGAAGGAAGTTCTAATCTTTAAGATCCTGGAAACCACAGCTGCCTTCAGATACCTATTTGAATTTTTTGATTAGATAGGTGAAAGATGATGAAACTGTGAAAATGGGCGAGATAAGTATTTAAATGACTCGAGAATGGGCAAAGGACAGATGCCTGAAGGATTCCAAAGTTAAGGTTCTTTGGGTGCAGGGTGGGAAGCCAGAGAGAGAAATTGCTGAGTGGTGGGAGACGAGTAATAGAGACTAGTGCCAATACGTGAGGAGAGAAAATTTCCAGGAAGACAGTATCCTCAGCATAATATGTGAATGTATCACAAAAACGAGTCAACCGAATCTGGGAATTCTATTTTGCTGTTATTTTCCATAGTGGGAAAATAACTTCTTTCCAGAAGCCTAAGGAGCTTCGTGTTTACATAATTCATAGGGAATTACGCTGAAACTTAAGACTCTACTCCAGAGATGCCACATTGACCAAAATGTGTCTCTGGAAGGCACAAATCTGAAAAATGTTTGGCAGGGATATTTTGTCAGAGTGGTGTAGAGGTTCCTCCTTTGTTTCTTCAGCCTTACTGAATGAAGGCGTTGGAGTCATATATGCAGGTTCCGGCTGCAGCTTTTCTGATTATTTGGGGAAATTACTTAATCCCTTTGACCATCAGTTTCCTCACAAAAATATTAGGGATGACAACTTTTTGTATTTCATTAGATGATTGTGATGATTTGATGAGGTTACGGATATGAAGATGGTTGCATCTGGCACATGGTATGTGTTCAAGAAACGATGGCTGTTATGTATGGTTCTTTGTGTTTGAGGAGCAGCCTACACCATATACCAAAATGCAGTGCTTACTGCACTACTTTAAAATAATGGCAATGTTTGCATTTCTCTCTCTTTCTTCCTTCCTTTCCTCCTTTCCTCTCCTGACTGTCTCTCAATTTCTCCCCCCATCCCTTCATCCCTTCATGCCTTCCTCTTTCCTTTCTTTCCCTCTTTCTCTCCCTCTCTCTTTTTTTCTTTCTGCACCTTTGTGTTATATATGGTTTCTCTCAATGATTAGGTAGTGATTTATAAAGTTAACCTTGGGCAATTAATTTTGAGTCTGTTTTCTCATATGCAAAATATACTACTATCTACCTCCTAGTGTTGGTGTTTGGATGAAATTACACAATGCATATAAAATGTCAACAGCACAGAGAACTCTCAACAGATGGGTGTTATAATTATTTTTGTTAGAGTGGTACGTGGGACCACCTTGCCTCCACATAAATTTATAAACATATGTGTGTTGGGGATTTATAAACATATGTGTTTCGGCATTCTTCTGAGTGCCCAGGAAAAACTAATAATATCCACATTCCCAATGTGACTTGATTTTTCATAGCTTTATTCCAGGACTAATAATTTATTTTAAAAAATTAGTGAAAATCATTGTTATTATATTGTACATCTGAAACTAATACAACACTGTAGGTTATTTATATTTCAGTAAAAAAGTACTGGAAACCAATTTTCCCATATGGTTTAAGTATTCTGCTATGAACTTTTACATGCAGGGATGACTTAATTGTGCTGTTTATTGTCACCAAAGAGAATTACAGACTTAAGAACATCTGATGTGGCACAAGCCGGGGAATCCTCTCTTTTCAATGCATGAGAAGAGGCATGGAGAGAAGCATCCAGTACTGGAAAGCTCAGAAAAAGACAAAATTCTTAGAGAATCAGCAGTAGTAATTCATTGAACGTAAGAGTGCCAGGAAGGTATTCTAAAGGATAGCTATGAATTTCTTACATGTTTTGTTTGATTATTCAGATATCCCTGTCTTCTCAGTCTGTCGATATGTTGGCCCTCAATAATACCAATGTTCAACCTCTGACCTTCTTACTGATGGGTATCCCAGGCCTGAGAACAGCCCAGGTTTGGATCTCCATCCCTTTTTGTCTCCTGTATGTCATCGCCCTCTCTGGGAACAGCATGATTCTATTTGTCGTCCTCCGTGAGCAAAACCTCCATGAACCCATGTATTATTTCCTCTCTATGCTTTCAGCCACAGACCTGAGCTTATCCCTGTGCACCCTTTCCACTACCCTTGGTGTCTTCTGGTTTGAAGCTCGAGAAATCACCTTAAATGCCTGCATTGCCCAGATGTTCTTCCTCCATGGGTTGACTTTCATGGAGTCTGGGGTTCTGCTGGCCATGGCCTTTGATCGTTTTGTAGCCATCTGTGATCCGCTGAGATACACCACCGTTCTCACCAATGCCAGGATTGCCCAGATTGGGATGAGCATATTGATAAGAAACATTGCTGTTATGTTACCAGTGGTGCTCTTTGTTAAGAAACTTTCCTTCTGCAGTGCTGTGGTCCTTTCACATTCTTATTGCTACCATGTTGATCTCATTCAGCTGTCTTGCACAGACAACAGAATCAACAGCATCCTCGGTCTATTTGCACTTTTCTCCACAACAGGATTTGACTGCCCTTGCATCTTGCTCTCCTATGTATTGATCATCCAGTCTGTCCTCAGCATTGCCTCCTCAGAGGGGCGGCAAAAAGCCTTCAACACCTGCATATCCCACATCAGTGCTGTTGCCATCTTCTATATCCCCCTCATCAGCTTGTCTCTTGTCCATCGCTATGGCCGTTCAGCACCTCCATTTGTCCACACCATCATGGCGAATGTCTTCCTTCTCATTCCTCCTGTTCTCAACCCTATCATCTACAGTGTGAAGACTAAGCAGATTCGAAAGGCTATTATTAAGGTCTTAATTCAGAAACAGCAACAAATCTAATCACTAGTTATCTCAGAATAGAGAGAAAGCCATTTGTAAATGAGTGCTTCCATAGAATGGGGTAATTTTCCCCATTCTGGACCTAGATCTTCTTCTAACAACCTTAAGCTAAGTATCTTACAGATTGTATGGTATTTGCTTAAGTTCCTTCTCAATAAGTCCATATTAATATCACCTAAATTATGCTTTGTTTTCAAGGTAAAGTGAGATAATGTATGTAAACAACCATTCATATGTGCAAATAGTATGAACCTGAATAAAGTAATCATTCAGACTGCATACAATTCAAAAAGTCGAGATTTGGGGCCCCTGGGTGGCTCAGTGGGTTAAAGCCTCTGCCTTCGGCTCAGGTCATGATCCCAGGGTCCTGGGATCGAGCCCCGCATCGGGCTCTCCGCTCGGCCGGGAGTCTGCTTCCTCCTCTCTCTCTCTCTGCCTGCCTCTCTGCCTGCTTGTGATCTCTGATAAATAAATAAATAATCTTAAAAAAAAAAAGTCGAGATTTAATGTAGGAAAATTTGTTAATAAACGGTTCTTTTCTGAATAATACATAAAGGGCACTTTAATTAATTGTTTCTTCTTAAAATTCTTCCTTAACTCTAAAAATAGTCATTCTATAGAGTATATCTTACTAGAATATCAATGTATTTCAGCACTGGATTGTATATAGGTAGTTATTATGTCCTTTCTTATGCATAGAATCATATATGATGTGCATATGAAATGCCATATCAAATGCTCAGGATCAGTCCTGCTGCTGTTAGCTGAATGTTAAAAGTGGATAATAACATTACTAACAACGCAGAAAGAAGATTACACAGTTTTTCCTAAAATTAACCTTGATAAATGGGAATTTATACTTTTGGCTCATGTTTTATCTCTATCTCTTCCATTTTGACTCCATCTGTGAGCCCACTGGATCTGCGGCAGTATAACAAAGCCTGCTGATATTTACATGTAGTTTCTTTCTATCTTATTATTGTTTCTCCTCTGAAATGGGTACAGTTTCGTGGATATTCGCATGAGATATAAGGATTTTCACTCTCTGTGTCCACCTTACTATGTCTTTTACATACACCTTCTACAGACATCCTTATCTTTCTTCTTTCACATTTGCTAGTTCCATTCACTGAGCATCTAGCCAAGCCTTTCAGCAAAGTACAGATGTCCATGTATAACCACATCCCTTAGACAACTTCTCTTTCTACACAAAGTCAACAACCACTGTCCATTATGAGAATTGTCTTTTAGCACTCTTTTTTTCTTTCTTTTTTTACTCTTTATGGCCATCCATGTGTGAGGCTGTTGTGCTACTGCATTCTACTTCTGGTTAGTACAAACTTGCCCACCAATCCATCCATAAACAAAGCCTGAATATTTTCCTTCTCTTCCAGTAACTTATCAGAACCTTCAGTGATGCCATGAATGTGAATTAATGGAGATGCATCTATAAGACATTGATAAATGTCATGGGATTCTGGGACAACTGTTCACAAACTTAATTTGGGCTTACATGGACTTTGTACTTTATCTTTCCTACCATAATGGTTTGAACTTCGCAGCTACACTAATGAAAATTTTCCCAGCTCATAAGTGTGATATAACGAATTATATACTTAGGCCTATGCAGACTAGCCACAGGTAAAAAGTCATTGTGTTCACTGTGAGATAAAATTTGTCCATCATTCCATTAATCATCTTGCCCCAATAATCTCAGACTTTAATCAAAAAAGAACATGATGGAATATTTGGTTTCCTATTATCAGTGTGAGATGATATCTCGTATCCAATAGACCTCAAGGAGTTTGGGTATTCTCCTTTCCTCAATGAAAAAGTACATATATAAGTGGAAAAATTTACTTTTGTTAGTACATTTTAAGCCTGTGAAGTTCCTAAGGTTTTTATTGGTGAAGCTTGCAAAACCCGATCTGCCATCTGGGAGTGCCAAGAAAGGTGGCAAGTCTCTGAGCTCTGGGTGCCAGAGAAGCTTAGTGCTGGGCACTGCTGGAACTGGATATATAGAGAGTGCCCTTATAGGACTATAGTATATTTCCATGTGAGGCTCAGTTGGGGATAGCTCCAGCCTGCCCTTTTGAGATGAAGGTTGGGTAGCCAGTTCACTAGATGGCTAGCCCTGTGCTGCCTTGATTTGTATACACATGCCCAAGGCTAAAGAGAAGAGGTAGGAGATGTTCCCTCAGCTGGAAGCCTGCTACATACTGTCTGGGCCTCTGGTTATGTCCCTGTTGTCCCAGTGAAGAACAGAGAACATGCTCAGTGGCTATATTGGAGGAAGCTGTGCACTGCTGGAACTGAGTATTGAAGAAACACAGAGTGCCAAGCAATGGAAAAATAGCATTTTCTGTGGGAATCTGGCCAACAAAGCACACAGAAGCCAGGAAGAGAAAGCTCCTTCTCCCTCCCATGTTCCTCCACTGCCTTCCACTGATGCATCTTAATATTGTGTCAGCTGACAAAAGAAAAGCATGTACAGATTCCCAACACCATCATCATAGAACAGGCAAAAAGGAATTTGGAGCTGAGAGATGGTAAATCAATAATGAGCCAGTCACCTTTATGGGTGACTATGGACCATTCCTGCAGGCCCAACTCTGAAGCCTTATCAAAAAAAAATCTCATGGTAGTCCATCCAGGAAAACAAGGAGGGAACCATTAATCCATTGGATCTCATTTACCGTCGGTCAGTATTTATCCTATGAGTTGTTCATTCCCCCATACTTCCTCACATGTATGAATACCAAGTGAATACCTGAGAATGTATCTTGCCTCAGTGTCAGCCCTGGGGCAAGAAGCAGGAGGAGCACAGTGCAGGCCTAAGGCAAGAGGTTACCATGTTCTCCCTTTGTGGAGCCTGCCAATGAGTGATGCGTCTGTTTGTTGCAACCATGACTGGACAATAAGCCCAAAAGATTTGGAGTGGTACACTTCAAATGAAGCTGATTCATGACATAACTCAAACCCTGATGTTCTCACCAGGAGAGG
>RCUC01171574.1:0-14639 GCA_003697995.1 Taxidea taxus jeffersonii | reverse complement strand
CTGTGTTGGTAAAATGTTGACATGAAAGCTACAGCTGGATATCTGGAAGTTATCCTGTTGTTGAAAAAGGTTGTGAAAGTGTAAAACATTTTCCAGGCTTTTTAACAAAACCCTCAAAGTCACTTATTCTTTTGTGGGAAAGGAACGTGACAAAGAAACTTGGTCACTTGAGACAATAGCTAATGTTGAGCTCCTAATTTATGACCGATTTATTTTGTTAGTTCTTTCATACAATACTTATAATAACGCTTTGAGACTGATTGGTACTGTCAACAGCCTCAGTTACAAAGGAGAAGACCTAATTTTAAGGTGGTTAGGTAACTGACTCAGAGATGTCCAGCTTCTGAGTGGCACAGTGGAGAGTCAAACCCACATTTGCCTGAGAGTGGAGCTGGAGATGCTGAGCACGGTGTTATTTAACTTCATCAGTGTCTGTATGCCTTTTGTAGAGCTGTCCAAGGGAAGCACTTCTTCTTTGAGATGCATTTCTCAAATTGCCTCCAATTTCCTATTCTTAATTTTGATTACCCTCAGCCCCTCATTTCTACTTTTTTTTTTTTTTTTTTTTTTTTTTTTAGGAAGGGGGTTGAACTCAACATGAGGCTTGAACTCATGACTCTGAGATCGAGAGTTACATGCTCTACTGACTGAGCCGGTGAAGGGCCCCTCAGCCCCTCGCTTCTGACAGTGTGTCTGAATTACCCATGGGTGAGGTTAAATAACTTCGAGTTCAAAAAGGAATGCTCTTCAGAGGCCATTTGATGTTGATTTTATGACTTCACTCCCTTGAAATTTCCTAGGAAAGTTGGCTGTCCTTCTGCTAACGTAGTAGCTGGAAGGGTCTCTGCTGCTTGGTCAGACACAAGGGCAAGGCAGATGAGAGGGAGGGGTGTGAGGTACAGCTGCTCAGATAATGGGTCAAGACCAATGCTTTATCCTATTTTAGTTTCTATGTATAATCGGTTTGTTTAGGTTTCTAAACTCATCTGATTAAAACAGAAAATGTTTCAAATTTATATCTAATAATTTTGTCCAACTGACCTTGTCAAGCTTTACCAATGAGTAGTTCATTCATTATTGATATCTTTGTCAAATTTTTTTTAAAGATTTTATTTATTTATTTGACAGACAGAGATCACAAGGAGGCAGAGAGGCAGGCAGAGAGAGAGGAGGAAGCAGGCTCCCCGCCGAGCAGAGAGCCCGATGTGGGACTCGATCCCCGGACCCTGAGATCATGACCTGAGCCGAAGGCAGCGGCTTAACCCACTGAGCCACCCAGGTGCCCCCAAATTTTATAATTCTTTAAGCATTCTTATTTTAGAACAGTCTCATTTTGATATTTAAGACTCGTTCTTGTTCATTTCCAAATTTCTACCTCAAAGTTTGTTCTAAGCTTTTTTCCTCTTGCCCTCCTAGTACTAACTAGTCCTGTCTTGGCTCTTGGGGTTTTTGAGGTTAAATGTGGTTTGTACAAGTGTGATTGAGAGCAGAGTTGATTCCCTTGACAAAATCAGATTTGATTTAATAGGCAATATTTCAGATCACATGGCTCTGTAAAGTACACTGGCTTCCCCCCCACTCCCGTCCCATCTCACTCCCCTATCCATACCAAAGTTGCTCCATCCCATACCTCTCAACCCTGGGATTATTATTCCCTCAGGTTAACTATCTTTGATCTGGTGTCAACAATGTGACCCAAACCTATTTCTTTTCACTGGCGTCTGCTTGATCCATTGGAAACACACACATCTTTGTCTTGTCAAATGGTATAGGAGCTATTCCACCTTGGAGAATTTCCTCTCTATCTTGCCATCATCCTGAAGTTTCTCTTCCTATTTTTCAACTAATGGTAGATTAGACCACTACTAGATAAGCAGATGTTCAACTAGGGAAAAAAAATACAATTCTCCCCCTCTTGTAGTCTTCCCAAACCTTTATCACTGATTCTCTTGGGGTCTTATACTTGGCTTTAGAGAATGAAAGGAAATAGCTTCTTTTCATAAACACTGTATTAGTCAAAAAGCCCAGGACTCCTTTACCTCTTAAACTTTTTCTTATGGTGACTGGATGTGGGGTGGAGTGGGAAAGTAGGATTGGCTCTGAACTGGTGCCCCTCATAGGCTGTGAGGGTAAAGAGATAACTCCAACTGTTGGCAGCTCTCTGAATGTGGGGAGCTTAATGCCTCTGGTTAATTCCAGGACACAGGAAAAATTTCCTTTCATGTTCTCTTATGTATAATTTCATGTTTTAATAGTTGAGGGTAGAATTTACCCAAGTGATTTTTCAGCAATAAAAGCCCACATTATTAAGATCTGTGTGCTTAGTGTGAGGTCCAACACCCATTCTTCCCATCCTCCTTCCTAGAAGAACCATGATTTTTTTCATGAAGAAAGTCTCCTCTTTCTTCCTTCTCTCTCATTATTTTTCTGGACCATTTAAGAGTAAGACACAGACATAGTGTCTTTTCATTCTCAAATATTTCGGTGTGTATTTTCTCAACTCAAGGAATTTTCTTCAAAAGTACAAGACAATTATCAAAACCAGGAAATTAACATTGATAAAATATTATCTAATCTATAAACCTTATAAATATTTTGTCAATTGATCCAATAATATACTTTGTAGCAAAAGAAAATCCAAGGCATTTGTCACATTTCATGAGTCTCCTTTTAATCTACAACTGTTCCTGAGCCTGTCTTTGTATTTCGTGACATTGACCTATTTTAGGAGTCCAGGGCAATGAATTTGTAGACTCTCCTCAGTTTGAGTTTGGCTGATGTTTCCTGGTGATCAGATTCAGGATTTCACTCTAGGAGGAACCTGTTGATTAAGCCCATCGGCTGAGAATTCCCCTCCTCTCCTCTCCTCTCCTTTCCTTTTTTTAAAAAAGATTTATTTATTTGAGAGAGAGACCAATAGAGGATTGGGAGGGAGGGGCAGAGGGAGAGGGGGAGAGAATCTCAAGCCAACTCTATGCCAAGCACAAAGCCCCAGGTGGGGTCTCAATCCCAAGACCCTGATATCATGACCTGAGCCGAGATTGAGAGTCAGCCGCTTAACCCACTGAATCACCCACACATCCTGAGAATTTGATTTCTAACATGAAAACATTACTGGGTCACTGGCCCCTTATGTCTGTTACTTTGTTACCACCTTCAGAATTTCCCATACTCATGCTTTTGTCCTGACTACGCTGACTCCCACTGCCCTTTCTGTAGCAAGCTGTTAATCATCATCAGGAAAGAACTGATCTGGTAAACTAGATCTATTTCTACTCATTTAATTTGGGGAAAAACTTCCTGCAAATATGGTTGGTCCTCCTGTGCACTCTTCCTGGTACCCACAGCCCTGATCACTGTTCAGATGACCCACGATTAGTTTGCTTGATAAACCTCGGGCTTCCAGTGACTGCTCCTGAATAGATTCAAAATGGGATTCTAGTGCCTACTTTACATTTTTAGGAAGTGAAAAGCTGCAGAGTTGATCGGTTGATTTTTATTTTTAAAGAACAGTCTTTTGACCAGGTGCTGTTTATCTTAGATCTGGTGAAAATAGACTTTATGAGCGTGTGCTCAGAAGTTGGGGGCAGTTTACCAGGCTCAGCCTTGCTCTTCTTCAGAAGGACTGTCCCTAATACTTTGCTTGCACTTGGTTTTCCCAGGGGAGGAAGGGGCTCCCAAGTGATTTTTGGGATTTGGGGAGCTCCACTGTACTCTCTTCTGAAATTCGCAATGAATGGAGCGGACACTACAAGCATGTGAGGTCTTCTGTGTGGGTGGGAGATGTGGTCGAGCACAGAAATGCAGAGTAACCCTCTCTCACCAGGATCTCCCCAAGATTAGGCAGGTGCCTTTGGGGTGTGAGGTGCTGATGGCTTCCTTTGTGGGTTGCCCCTGCACCCAGGAGAGTGCCTCCCCCTCAGTGTATCCTCAACAATAGACACACAGAGCGGGAGTCAGTGACAAGAAGTGAAACCGGAAGTAGCAGGAGCATGTGGCTGAGAGGGTGGTGACAAGAAGGGAATCTTGCTTTTGTGGTTGAGACTGGACTCGCGATGAATGACAGTCTACAGTGCTCCTCCAGGAAGCTGACATATGGGTAGTTTTATTTTATTTTTTTATGACAGCCAAAAGTATCATTTAATACTAGCCATGTTTGATACTGGATGTACTAAATAGTGGTTTTTGACACATGGTTTTGAAAGGGACTATGTCTCCAGGTTCTTAAATAATGGCTAAGTGAGTTTTAAGAATGATAAATCACCTATAAACGTATTTATATGCCAAAAAGAAAAAGAAAGCAGTATTAATATTACTATCCTTATGATTATAAATATAACCCCCATTTAGCTCACACAGTGCAGGTTCTCAAGGGTGCAGTTGGAATGCTGCATGCTCCTCTCATCTTGAGGCCACGTTCTGCACCACTGCTAGCCCTTGAGATCTCACATCTTGAGAGCATTTTTTAAATTAAATTTTTTTAATTAAAAAAAATATATATATATAATTTACATACCATAAAGCTCACCACTTGGAAGTTTATAATTCAGTGGCCTTTAGTATGTATACAAGGTTGTGCAACTATCATCACTAATTCCAATAACACCTTTATCACCCCCCAAAGAATCCCCATACTCATTAGCAGTCACTCCCCATTTCCCCAGAACCCCAGCTCCTGGGAACCACTAATCTACTTTCTGTCTCTATGCATTTGCCTCTTATGGGCCTTTCATAGAAACAGAACATAGAATAAGTGGCATCATGTGGTCTGGCTTCCTTCCCTAGAGTAATATGTTCAAGGCTCACTGGCATCCTAGCATGTATTAGTACCTCATCCCTTTCAATTGCCAAATAATATCTTATTGTATGGACACACTATTTCACTTATCCATTCATCAGCTGATGAACATTGGGGTGATTTCCTCCCTTTGACCATTAAGAATAGTGTTGCTATGAGGATTGGTGCAGAAGTTTTACTGGAGACAGGTTTTCATTTCTCTTCACTTTCTCTTCTCTTCACTTGTAGAAGTGAAATTCTTGGGTCATAGGGTCACTCTATCTTTAATTTGCCAAAGGATTGTGGAATTGTTTTTCACAGTAGCTACCCCCCCATTCCTGCCAGCAAAGTATGAGAGTTCTTACCTTTCCACACCCTTGCCAAATCTTGTTAGTGTCTGTTTCTGTGTGTGTGTGTGTGTGTGTGTGTTTCTAGCCCTCCTAGTGGGTGTCTTACTGTGGTTGTGAGCATGTTTAACACAATGTTCTCACACACATTAGAACTCCAGTTTACATATAGGAGTGCCCCTAGCCCATAGTCTATTGGTGCTTCCCAGTGCCTCTCAGACCCAGGGAGAACAAGGCACATCTGCCTGGCCCTCATGGAATTTACATTCAGTCAAGACACTACAGAAGAAGGTGAAACAATGAATAAAATGTCTGGACGTTAGAATGAGCCTCTGAAGGACGTGAACAAAGATTGAGGAAAGGGATAATGATGTGTACGTGCATGGTGTATTAGTCAGGGTTCCCCAGAGAGACAAATGTTTATAGAAAGAAACAGATCTATTTTAAGGAATTGGCTCACAACTATGAAGGCTTGGAGAGTCCAACATCTGGTGGGGGTGGGGGTGGGGGAGCAGCCAGCAAGCTGGACACTCAAGTAAGAGCTACAGTTTGAGTTCAAAGACAGTCAGCTGTAGAACCAGAAAGAATTGATGTTGCAGGTGAAGTCCAAAGCCTATCTGCCATCAGAATTCCCTCTTGCTCAGGGGAGGTCAGCCTTTTGTTCTATTCAGACCTTTAACTGATTTGATGAGGCCCACCCACATTAGCAAGGGCAAGGTGTTTACTCAAATGTAAATCTCGTTCAAAAACACCTTCACAAGAACATCCAGAATAGTGTTTGACCACATCTGGGCACCATGGCCCAGCCATTACCCATCACAGGGGGTATCCACAGTAGACAGGTGATTGGGAATGCTCTCTCAGCAGGTGACATTTAAACTGAGGTCTAAAGGATGAGAAAAAATCAAGTGTGCAGTTAGAAGAACATTCCAGGCAGACAATACTAGCCTCAGTGTCACCTTCTCTAAAGTTCAATTTTTTCTTCTATCGCCTTCCATCAAAGTTAGTAAATAACAAAAAAGGAATAATGGCTGGAACCAGGGTTGTGGATCAAGTGTCAAAGGTATTTTTCTATTCCAAAGGTAATCTGCTAGTCTCCAAAATAGAAAATTTTGTTCACTTCCCAAGTTGGACGCCAAGGCGGGTTTCTAAGGAAAGCAATGGAATAAAAGACAAATCTCAAAAGTTCCAGAGAAGATGCTTGAGACCTCAACGGCTAGTCACTTCTTTGGAAGTTTACAATAACAAATTATACTAGATACGTAGGGTTCCCAACTTTGTGTGTGTGTGTGGGGGGGTTTTTTAATCTTTTTTTGGAGCGAGAGAGTGGGGCAAGGATGAGCAGAGGAAGAGGGAGAGAGCAAATCTTATTTAAGCAGGCTCCACACCAAGCACAGACCCCAATGCAGGCCTCCATCTCATGACCCTGAGATCATGACCTGAGCTGAAATCAAGAGTCAGACATTTAACTGACTAGAGCTTCCCAGGTGCTACCCCAACCCCAAACTATTTTTGAAAAGGCAGAGCCTATTCTCACAGTGTGGAGTTCCTAGATCCAGACCCATCCTCACTGAAAAGACCCTAGCCTTTGGTGCTACCTTCCACAATTCCCAGAGCCTCTGGCCACAGATTTGCCTTATTCCATTTTATTGAGGTTTCCGAGTATAATGACACACAAAACAAAGCAAAAACCCTACAAAACACATTTCTCCTATGCCAAGCCATTTGGTTCTTTCCGTCGTGTGGTGGAGACTGGGGTGCCAGGGCCTGTGGTCTTCTCCTCAGCTGACTCCCTAGGCTTCAGGCAGGATGTGACAGTCTCTCCTGGGCCGACTTTGTATTTTGTAGTCTTCAGAGCTTTCCTTCTCTCTCAGGGGTGGGGTGGTGGGGTGGGGCTGACCAACAGCTTCCAAGTCAACCAACATGGGCTCATTATTTGCCTTTCTGGCATACTTATGTAGCAAGAAGATGTGCCTTTTCCCTTCAGCTTCCTGCTCTAAGGTCTCTTACTCTCCTTCTCTTTCTTTTCCTGTCAGAGAAGACACAAACCATCATTCTGCAAGGAAGTATCAAATGCTCTGCATTGCATTCCCTAGTCAGAGTGGACTCCTTTTGCGTTCTTCACTCTGGAAGGAGTAAGGCTCTGACCTCTCTCCTTTTCCTCAGGCTAGGAGTTGATGATTTGGTTCCAGTAACTCAACTTTTACATGCAAATGTAGTCACCAGCCAGATTGTAACAGCTTCAGAAACTGGCCCTGAAGCCAGGGAAGCATATAGGGTTTGAAAACACTTGTGTGAATAATTTAAATTCCGGCAAAAATTTCAGGTACCCAAATGGGTCATAGGGAATAAATTCTCTGGTTGAATGTTAACTCCTACTGATAAGATAAACCCAAAAAGGAGGTCATAGGAGCTCCTTTTACCTTTCCTGAAATAATAATAATAATAATAGTAAAAGCCAACTTACTATGTGCTAGACATTGTTCTCACATTCTATGAAGACTGACCCATCCAATGTTCACGCAGCCTCAGGAGACAAACTGTCATCCCTACCTTCCCGTGAGAAAACGGCCGAATGAACTTGAAACCTCCCCCACTTCCCAGAAGGAAGTGGTGAGAAGTATCTCAGAGTCCACTACAAAGATTTTAACATAACTATCAAAGTATTAACAAGTTTGCCCTCCCAAGTCAGGAAATAGTCTTGAGAGGGTCGCTATCACCTTCATGATGGTAGCCCTACAGGAGGGCTTCCTGGCCCTGCTCCTTAGGCCTGTTGCCCCTCGGTCCCTTTTCTGCATCAGAATGCAGGCAGAGTCACTGAGGCACTTGGACCCAGGCTCTCTCACCTGCAACAAGCAAATCTTAAAGTAGTGCTTAGAGCAGAGCATCTCCAAGTATGATGGCAAAAGATCAGCTGGGACGCGGGGACAGTGCAGGGACTGACTCGGAGGGGCAGGGGGAGCTGCCTGCTGAGGCTCACATGTGATGCCCCTGCTGCTGGCCCACAGGGACTAAGAAGCAAGGGCCTAGATTAAACCTGCCTCTTGATGACACTTGTTAATGGCGGGTTTCAGCTGGAACTTTTCTACTAAATTAGTCCTTCTGTATTTGAACACACATTCGCTGTCTCTTTTTATTCACTGCGGTGGACATTTTCTATCTGGGAGAGTGTTCTGGGCTAAATTGTGCCTCTCCCCCCACCATACATTGAAGCTCTAACCCTCAGGACCTCAGAATGTGACATATTTGGAGAAAGGGCCTTTAAAGAGGTGATTAGGTTACAGTGAGACCTTAAGGGTGTGTCCTAATCCAATTTGACTGGTGTCCTTTTGAAAAGAGGAAATTTGGATGCCCAAAGAGAAAGGCCAGGAGGCACTTCACAAAAGAAAGACCACAGGAGGACACAGTGACTCGAAGGTGAGAGAGCTCAGGCGAAACCAAGCCTGCTGACACTTGGATCTTGGACTTCCAATTTCCAGAACTGTGAGAAAATAAATTCCTGTAGCTTCAGCTTCCCAGTCTGTGGCATTTTGCTGTGACAGCCCAAGCAAACTAGGACAGGGGGTACCTATTATCTGAAGCCTGCCACCATTGGCCAAGTTGGCTAGGCATCAGAGTGCCACCTGAAAAGACAGGTGATTGTTTTTCCTGGCCCTCAGGAGCCTCAGAAGGGACATGAGGCCCGTGGTGGGCTCTTCCAAGGGCTTCGATGCTTCAACGTCGGAGGTGTGAACACAAGCAAGGACAGCTCAGTCTTCCTAGTGGCAGTAGTGACTCCTTTCATCAAGGGGCCCCATGGCCGAGGAGGCAGTGGAGGAGGCCAGTTTCCAGCAGTGCTGGGCCACTGCTAGGGTCCTGGGACAGCGTTGAATGGTCAGGGGCAACAGCGCCCCCAGGAGACTGTCCTGAGGCATGACCCTGGCATAAGCCTGTAAAGCAGGTTTTTATTCTTTGCAGTCAACAATTTTGCCTAGTATAGTCACAAAGATTTTGAATAATTGACCTTGCTTTGTGGCTTGAACATTCTTCATCTGGATTTTTTTTTTCCATTCGTCTATGTTTCATTGCCCTCCCATCCGAAGCAGACTGATGAGGTTTGCTCTGTTTCCCATGCTATTATATTCAAGAAGAGTCTGGAACCGTGGCTGCCTGAAAGCAGTTCCTCCCATACCCTTCATTCCAGCCATGGTACGGGGAGGTGTGCTTGGATGCCAAGTGTACATCTTAATCTTCAGCCAAAACCAGATGTCTCATGCTATCCATTATAGCAGTGGGTTTGTGCTGAAAATGAAGGGAAAAACAGCAATTTATGCAAGTGTCTTCACGGTATCTTCGAGCAAGGCAGAGGTTTGGAGCTACAGAGGCCTGCTCGTGTGATTATGCCAACACTGGCATTAGAACAGTTCTCCCCGGGAGTGCCTGGGTGGCTCAGTGGGTTAAGGCTCTGCCTTCAGCTTGGGTCATGGTCCCAGGGTCCTTGGGATCGAGCCCCACATTGGGCTCTCTGCTCTGCGGGGAGCCTGCTTCCTCCTCTCTCTCTGCCTGCCTCTCTGCCTACTTGTGATCTCTGGCTGTCAAATACATAAATAAAATCCTAAAAAAAAAAAAAGAACAGTTCTCCCCAGTTATACCAACACCCAGATCTCTTTAATTCCCACCTAGTACTTCAACATCCCTAGTCGCCGGTTTTCAAATCTCTTGCTACAAAACTCTATACATTAGTTAACAAATTTATTTTTTAAAATCCATCAAGGCATTACTGTGGAGCCTTCGGAAACTCTCTTAGCCTGTCCAGCCCTCAGTTTTATTATGAGAACAGAGCAACAAGACTGACCAAGGAAGAGAGTAGGGTCCCGTCTGTCACCAAGGGTCAGAACATGTTGAGTGTGTTGGGAGGCCTGGTAGAGCAGGCCCATTACAGGTCTGATTTGCAAAGGGGCTCAGAGAACCTCCTCAGGTAGAACGGCCCTGAGAACCAGGCAAGGTAAGCCTGCCCCCACTCACAAACTTCAGTCCCAGGGAAGGAGACAAAATTCCCACTACAGTGTGGTGTTGTCCCATGACTTTGTCTCCTATGTCTGGGTCTGATGGAATGTTAGGGATGAAGGCAGAGCTGGAGGGGAAGTGGACACTAAATACCAACAGGAGGCACTATTTCACTGACAAACTTGAAGATATTGGGGGTATGAACAGTGTCATTTGGTATCCCTGTAATAAAGGATGAAGAAACACATGTTCTCTACATCTCTGCCAAAGCCCACCACACTGCTCAGCACCTCCATGCCTCCAGCTCCTGGTAGCTGTTCCTGAAGGGAAGTGGGAATAGGTGGAAGTGTCCACAGGGGCAGCCGGCCCTGAGGATGGGACAGTGACCAGTGGGAGATAGGGCAGATGGAGACTGGAAATGGCAGCTGATGAGACTTGCATCTCTTTGGAACATCCCCTGACGAATCAGGAAATACCCGGGGGGACTCTTTACTCAGGATTGCGGCCCTGCATTAATGGGTGTGAACAGTGAAACTTGTATCACATAAGGATTAGGAACAACTCGTGGAAAGATTTGAGTTGGTGCTCAAATTATGGCAACCCCTAGCCCACACAACATCCACAGAGATTGTGGCTAACCATTAACCTTACTTGTTTAGTGAGGTGATGGATGTTTCATCTCATGAGGCGCAAGTGTTGTAGTTTCCATTCGTTTTTTGGAAACATGAAAAACTGCTCCAGGACTCTTGTTTCTATCTTAACGGGCTCCTGGGGAAGAAGTCTTCAGGTCAGAGACCATGAAGGATGTGAACAGCAGAAGGGTGTGAATGGGATAAGGCATTGTCCTCCATGTTTTGTGCTGCAGGCCAATCAGTGATTGACCCATGTGTGATGGGTCACTGGCCCAGCTACATGAACTTTTCTAGTGGTTTTTCGTTTGCTTGGTGATAGAACTAGAGATTCTGTGAGGCCTTAGGAGACCTGGGAATAATTAAAAAGGCCCAAGAACTTCAGGGTTAGTGCCATAAAATCGAGAAAAGAGAATAAGACTGAATGTTGGGAAAATATCTGTGGACTGTAAGTGCTATTTTCAGGCTCCTGGGAAAGATTGAAATGCCACCCTGAAGCATTTAGCACTAGATGGGTCAACAAATGTGAGAGAGCACTAAAGGAAATTGTGCTGTGGAGGAAGGGGAGGTGACCTGTAATTTTCATTCTATCTTGATTTTCTGTAATCACGATAATTTGTATTGTCTTACTATTTAGATAAACCCCTCTGTACAAACATTCTTGAGCCTTCAGTCCTCAAACTTAGCCAAATCTGCCATTTATGATGTTGTTAAGGGTATTATAAAGAAGCCTATGTGCACAGAGCATCGTTAATGAATAACTCTAAGGGATTTGACAGCTATATTGGAAGTAAGGAGGGTTGGAAAGGAAAAGAGAGTAAGAAAGAGTAGAGCTGGAAGAGATAGCTTCAATGTCTATCGGCAAGATGTAATATTTCAGTTAATCTCAGGGCTTGATGAAATTGGGCAGAGATCATTTATTCTTACCCCCACCCAATACTCTTTCTTGTCTTGTTCCTCAATATATAATTGAATTTAAAAAAAGAAAAGGTGAAGGGGCACCTGGGTGGCTCAGTCAGTTAAGCATCTGCCTTCTGCTCAGGTCATGATCTCTGGGTCCTGGGATCAAGCCCCACATTGGGCTCCAGGCTTAGCAGAAAGCCTGCTTCTCCTTCTGCCCCTCTCCCTGCTCATGTTCCCTCCCTCTCTCTCTCAAATAAATAAATACAATTTTTTTTTAAAGTGAAGATTTTCATCCATCTTCATCAGCAAATGAGATGCTTACCCTCCGATTTTACTGAAAAGTCAAAGAAAGCTTTTAAGGGGAATTGGAGGCAACCAAGATGGCAACCTAGCAGGCTTCTGAGCGCCCTCTCCTGTGGATATACGGAATGCACAGTTACTCAGAGTGCGGTCAAGAAACAAGCCAAGTGACTTGTACACATTGGAAGAATGAGAAAATACCCCCACCGAAATGTGTATGAAAGGCTGAGACACACCGTTACCATAAACTCTACTCCCAACACACATCATACAACTAGGGAGGAAGTCATAAGTCTCTGCTTTGCGGGGAGAAGTGAGGGCTTTGGATTCCACATCCAGTGCCCCAACTGTGAAGACTCCCAGTACAGGAGCTGAGTTCTTGAAATACTTGACTCTGAAATCCAGTGGGCTTGTGTCTGAGACCCGCAAAACTATAGCAAACAAGGAGGCAGTTCTTAAGGACACTGTGAGCGCTCATCACAGCTGTCCCACAGGGCCCAATGCAGACAAAACAGGCAAAATGGTTCATCTCTGTCTTTCCTGAAAGAGAGGTTTATCTGTGTACTTTCAAAGCTTCTGCCAGTCTTCTAATTTATCAGACCCCACTCCCCATCACCCTTAAAAAGATGTTGAACTCAAAGAAACAAGGTAGGAAATTGGTTGCCAGGGGCTGGGGGTGGGATTGGAGAAATAGGGAAAGGTTGGTAAAGGGCTACTAAAAAGAGACAGAGAGACAGAGATATGAAAATAACAATTTACATTTTAATACAGAATTATTATACATTCTCCCCCCACCCCCTGCCATGCCTCCATACAATTTGATGTTTGGGAAAGTGGATATCCCCCTGTTGGTTTGCCAAGTTTATTTAAGCCCATATTTTTTTTTCTTTTTGTCAAAATACCTGGCAATAAGAGTAATAATAACATTTGGTTTGAGTTTATGATGAACATTATACTATAAATTATAAATATTTAACTTAATGATCACAACAATTTCATAGACTAGACATTATTATGCCCATTTTTCAGATGAGGCAACTGAGCCTCATTATCAGACAGGATACATTCAGCTTAAAGTTACAGAAAACCCAAATCAAAGTGGCTTTGTTGCAGAAAATAAGAATCAGACTGGTGAGAAATCAAGTGACACTTGAAGAAGTAGGTGAACTTGGTTTATTTTACACTGGTGGACCCAGACAAGCTTGCACTCGAAATTCTGGGCCCTGGGCATTGGGGTTATAGAGCTTTTATAGGGGAGTGCAGGAGGTGAGTGTCCAAGGGCTATGCTGACTGCTGCTAGGTGGGTTTAAACTGGGAGGGGAGGTTCTTTAGGTGGGAACAGCTGTTAGGGCAGGGAGCTTGTGGAGGGAGGCCTGTTTATAGAAGAAGAAAGGGCTCATTAAGTATTGCTCCTGGCGGGGCTTCTGTTCCTCTCTTGCTATTTCTAGTAACTTTCTATCTTCTGGGCCTGCCAGCCTGGGCCTGCTCTGGGTAAATTTCCTCTTAACTTGACCAATATAGATTCAGGAACTCATGTTATTGAAAAAGACCAGAAGTTGGTGGGACCAAGCACAATTCAGTATTCTTGTCCCATTTCTCCGAGATTCTCTTGGCTTTTTCTTCCTCCAGATGCCAGAGTCATCCTCAGTTTGGTGTCATGATCGCTACGAGAACTGTGGGTCTCACAGACACCTAGGACTATATCCAGGATCTCTTGCTGTGGTCCTCCATGGAGAGTGAGGAAACTTTCCCACAATCCTTTGACTACCTTCTTTTCACGTCTCACAAACCTGAGATTTTTTTTTTTTTTAAGATTTTATTTGTTTGGCAGACAGAGATCACAAGTAGGCAGAGAAGCAGGCAGAGAGAGAGGAGGACGCAGGCTTCCCGCTATGCAGAGAGCCTGATGCGGGCTCCAACCCAGGGCCCTGGGATTATGACCTGAGCCGAAGGCAGAGGCTTTAACCAACTGAGCCACCCAGGCATCCCCAAACCTGAGATTTTATCATCTGTCCATGTGTGAACCAGTACCTGTGACTATTTGAGTGCCTTATGCTGACTGACTTGGGCCTGAGTTTCTAAACCAAACCCTGACAAGGATCATGGGATTACTTTTAGACCAATTGGAGTCAGTTGTGTAAAACTTAGTTCAGCAATCTACAAGGCAAATAAAAGAAAGATATGAGTGAAAATGCCCAAGACTCAGGCTCTGGTCTCGATTCTGCCTCATTAAGTGTGTCAGTGAGCCCATGGAACTTTCTTTTGCCACAGCCATAAAATGATGACTTCCATCTATCAGATGAGGTCTAGGTAACTTCAGGCTATAAGCACTGGTGGGCTCCCTTCAGTGTCCTCTCCTCCCCAGTTCCCTGGGACCTTCTCAGTCAGTGTTGAGACACTGTCATTACTGTCCTCTAGCACTACCCATTCCTCAGTGTTGTGGCAGGGATGTGAGCACTCATAGTCACTTTCTAGCCACGTGACCTTGTGGAATGGTGGTGTGTCTCAGCTTCCTTGTTTATGAAATGGGGCCAAAAACATCTCTCTCCAAGGCTCTTGAAAGAATTAAGACAGTGCTTGTTAAGTAGCTAGAAAAGGCCAAAGATTTAGTAGGCATGTGATAATTTTGGTTCCCCTCCCTTTCTCCTCTGTTGTCCTCTTCCTAAGGTCAGTGACCAGCTCTTAACTCACTTTGTA
>RCUC01171573.1:0-14638 GCA_003697995.1 Taxidea taxus jeffersonii | reverse complement strand
CTGTGTTGGTAAAATGTTGACATGAAAGCTACAGCTGGATATCTGGAAGTTATCCTGTTGTTGAAAAAGGTTGTGAAAGTGTAAAACATTTTCCAGGCTTTTTAACAAAACCCTCAAAGTCACTTATTCTTTTGTGGGAAAGGAACGTGACAAAGAAACTTGGTCACTTGAGACAATAGCTAATGTTGAGCTCCTAATTTATGACCGATTTATTTTGTTAGTTCTTTCATACAATACTTATAATAACGCTTTGAGACTGATTGGTACTGTCAACAGCCTCAGTTACAAAGGAGAAGACCTAATTTTAAGGTGGTTAGGTAACTGACTCAGAGATGTCCAGCTTCTGAGTGGCACAGTGGAGAGTCAAACCCACATTTGCCTGAGAGTGGAGCTGGAGATGCTGAGCACGGTGTTATTTAACTTCATCAGTGTCTGTATGCCTTTTGTAGAGCTGTCGAAGGGAAGCACTTCTTCTTTGAAATGCATTTCTCAAATTGCCTCCAATTTCCTATTCTTAATTTTGATTACCCTCAGCCCCTCATTTCTACTTTTTTTTTTTTTTTTTTTTTTTTTTTTAGGAAGGGGGTTGAACTCAACATGAGGCTTGAACTCATGACTCTGAGATCGAGAGTTACATGCTCTACTGACTGAGCCGGTGAAGGGCCCCTCAGCCCCTCGCTTCTGACAGTGTGTCTGAATTACCCATGGGTGAGGTTAAATAACTTCGAGTTCAAAAAGGAATGCTCTTCAGAGGCCATTTGATGTTGATTTTATGACTTCATTCCCTTGAAATTTCCTAGGAAAGTTGGCTGTCCTTCTGCTAACGTAGTAGCTGGAAGGGTCTTTGCTGCTTGGTCAGACACAAGGGCAAGGCAGATGAGAGGGAGGGGTGTGAGGTACAGCTGCACAGATAATGGGTCAAGACCAATGCTTTATCCTATTTTAGTTTCTATGTATAATCGGTTTGTTTAGGTTTCTAAACTCATCCGATTAAAACAGAAAATGTTTCAAATTTATATCTAATAATTTTGTCCAACTGACCTTGTCAAGCTTTACCAATGAGTAGTTCATTCATTATTGATATCTTTGTCAAATTTTTTTTAAAGATTTTATTTATTTATTTGACAGACAGAGATCACAAGGAGGCAGAGAGGCAGGCAGAGAGAGAGGAGGAAGCAGGCTCCCCGCCGAGCAGAGAGCCCGATGTGGGACTCGATCCCCGGACCCTGAGATCATGACCTGAGCCGAAGGCAGCGGCTTAACCCACTGAGCCACCCAGGTGCCCCCAAATTTTATAATTCTTTAAGCATTCTTATTTTAGAACAGTCTCATTTTGATATTTAAGACTCGTTCTTGTTCATTTCCAAATTTCTACCTCAAAGTTTGTTCTAAGCTTTTTTCCTCTTGCCCTCCTAGTACTAACTAGTCCTGTCTTGGCTCTTGGGGTTTTTGAGGTTAAATGTGGTTTGTACAAGTGTGATTGAGAGCAGAGTTGATTCCCTTGACAAAATCAGATTTGATTTAATAGGCAATATTTCAGATCACATGGCTCTGTAAAGTACACTGGCTTCCCCCCCACTCCCGTCCCATCTCACTCCCCTATCCATACCAAAGTTGCTCCATCCCATACCTCTCAACCCTGGGATTATTATTCCCTCAGGTTAACTATCTTTGATCTGGTGTCAACAATGTGACCCAAACCTATTTCTTTTCACTGGCGTCTGCTTGATCCATTGGAAACACACACATCTTTGTCTTGTCAAATGGTATAGGAGCTATTCCACCTTGGAGAATTTCCTCTCTATCTTGCCATCATCCTGAAGTTTCTCTTCCTATTTTTCAACTAATGGTAGATTAGACCACTACTAGATAAGCAGATGTTCAACTAGGGAAAAAAAATACAATTCTCCCCCTCTTGTAGTCTTCCCAAACCTTTATCACTGATTCTCTTGGGGTCTTATACTTGGCTTTAGAGAATGAAAGGAAATAGCTTCTTTTCATAAACACTGTATTAGTCAAAAAGCCCAGGACTCCTTTACCTCTTAAACTTTTTCTTATGGTGACTGGATGTGGGGTGGAGTGGGAAAGTAGGATTGGCTCTGAACTGGTGCCCCTCATAGGCTGTGAGGGTAAAGAGATAACTCCAACTGTTGGCAGCTCTCTGAATGTGGGGAGCTTAATGCCTCTGGTTAATTCCAGGACACAGGAAAAATTTCCTTTCATGTTCTCTTATGTATAATTTCATGTTTTAATAGTTGAGGGTAGAATTTACCCAAGTGATTTTTCAGCAATAAAAGCCCACATTATTAAGATCTGTGTGCTTAGTGTGAGGTCCAACACCCATTCTTCCCATCCTCCTTCCTAGAAGAACCATGATTTTTTTCATGAAGAAAGTCTCCTCTTTCTTCCTTCTCTCTCATTATTTTTCTGGACCATTTAAGAGTAAGACACAGACATAGTGTCTTTTCATTCTCAAATATTTCGGTGTGTATTTTCTCAACTCAAGGAATTTTCTTCAAAAGTACAAGACAATTATCAAAACCAGGAAATTAACATTGATAAAATATTATCTAATCTATAAACCTTATAAATATTTTGTCAATTGATCCAATAATATACTTTGTAGCAAAAGAAAATCCAAGGCATTTGTCACATTTCATGAGTCTCCTTTTAATCTACAACTGTTCCTGAGCCTGTCTTTGTATTTCGTGACATTGACCTATTTTAGGAGTCCAGGGCAATGAATTTGTAGACTCTCCTCAGTTTGAGTTTGGCTGATGTTTCCTGGTGATCAGATTCAGGATTTCACTCTAGGAGGAACCTGTTGATTAAGCCCATCGGCTGAGAATTCCCCTTCTCTCCTCTCCTCTCCTTTCCTTTTTTTAAAAAAGATTTATTTATTTGAGAGAGAGACCAATAGAGGATTGGGAGGGAGGGGCAGAGGGAGAGGGGGAGA
Source organism: Taxidea taxus jeffersonii (assembly GCA_003697995.1). NCBI lineage: Eukaryota > Metazoa > Chordata > Mammalia > Carnivora > Mustelidae > Taxidea > Taxidea taxus. The sequence goes on along the minus strand of RCUC01171573.1, from coordinate 11,682 downwards.
GAATCTCAAGCCAACTCTATGCCAAGCACAAAGCCCCAGGTGGGGTCTCAATCCCAAGACCCTGATATCATGACCTGAGCCGAAATTGAGAGTCAGCCGCTTAACCCACTGAATCACCCACACATCCTGAGAATTTGATTTCTAACATGAAAACATTACTGGGTCACTGGCCCCTTATGTCTGTTACTTTGTTACCACCTTCAGAATTTCCCATACTCATGCTTTTGTCCTGACTACGCTGACTCCCACTGCCCTTTCTGTAGCAAGCTGTTAATCATCATCAGGAAAGAACTGATCTGGTAAACTAGATCTATTTCTACTCATTTAATTTGGGGAAAAACTTCCTGCAAATATGGTTGGTCCTCCTGTGCACTCTTCCTGGTACCCACAGCCCTGATCACTGTTCAGATGACCCACGATTAGTTTGCTTGATAAACCTCGGGCTTCCAGTGACTGCTCCTGAATAGATTCAAAATGGGATTCTAGTGCCTACTTTACATTTTTAGGAAGTGAAAAGCTGCAGAGTTGATCGGTTGATTTTTATTTTTAAAGAACAGTCTTTTGACCAGGTGCTGTTTATCTTAGATCTGGTGAAAATAGACTTTATGAGCGTGTGCTCAGAAGTTGGGGGCAGTTTACCAGGCTCAGCCTTGCTCTTCTTCAGAAGGACTGTCCCTAATACTTTGCTTGCACTTGGTTTTCCCAGGGGAGGAAGGGGCTCCCAAGTGATTTTTGGGATTTGGGGAGCTCCACTGTACTCTCTTCTGAAATTCGCAATGAATGGAGCGGACACTACAAGCATGTGAGGTCTTCTGTGTGGGTGGGAGATGTGGTCGAGCACAGAAATGCAGAGTAACCCTCTCTCACCAGGATCTCCCCAAGATTAGGCAGGTGCCTTTGGGGTGTGAGGTGCTGATGGCTTCCTTTGTGGGTTGCCCCTGCACCCAGGAGAGTGCCTCCCCCTCAGTGTATCCTCAACAATAGACACACAGAGCGGGAGTCAGTGACAAGAAGTGAAACCGGAAGTAGCAGGAGCATGTGGCTGAGAGGGTGGTGACAAGAAGGGAATCTTGCTTTTGTGGTTGAGACTGGACTCGCGATGAATGACAGTCTACAGTGCTCCTCCAGGAAGCTGACATATGGGTAGTTTTATTTTATTTTTTTATGACAGCCAAAAGTATCATTTAATACTAGCCATGTTTGATACTGGATGTACTAAATAGTGGTTTTTGACACATGGTTTTGAAAGGGACTATGTCTCCAGGTTCTTAAATAATGGCTAAGTGAGTTTTAAGAATGATAAATCACCTATAAACGTATTTATATGCCAAAAAGAAAAAGAAAGCAGTATTAATATTACTATCCTTATGATTATAAATATAACCCCCATTTAGCTCACACAGTGCAGGTTCTCAAGGGTGCAGTTGGAATGCTGCATGCTCCTCTCATCTTGAGGCCACGTTCTGCACCACTGCTAGCCCTTGAGATCTCACATCTTGAGAGCATTTTTTAAATTAAATTTTTTTAATTAAAAAAAATATATATATATAATTTACATACCATAAAGCTCACCACTTGGAAGTTTATAATTCAGTGGCCTTTAGTATGTATACAAGGTTGTGCAACTATCATCACTAATTCCAATAACACCTTTATCACCCCCCAAAGAATCCCCATACTCATTAGCAGTCACTCCCCATTTCCCCAGAACCCCAGCTCCTGGGAACCACTAATCTACTTTCTGTCTCTATGCATTTGCCTCTTATGGGCCTTTCATAGAAACAGAACATAGAATAAGTGGCATCATGTGGTCTGGCTTCCTTCCCTAGAGTAATATGTTCAAGGCTCACTGGCATCCTAGCATGTATTAGTACCTCATCCCTTTCAATTGCCAAATAATATCTTATTGTATGGACACACTATTTCACTTATCCATTCATCAGCTGATGAACATTGGGGTGATTTCCTCCCTTTGACCATTAAGAATAGTGTTGCTATGAGGATTGGTGCAGAAGTTTTACTGGAGACAGGTTTTCATTTCTCTTCACTTTCTCTTCTCTTCACTTGTAGAAGTGAAATTCTTGGGTCATAGGGTCACTCTATCTTTAATTTGCCAAAGGATTGTGGAATTGTTTTTCACAGTAGCTACCCCCCATTCCTGCCAGCAAAGTATGAGAGTTCTTACCTTTCCACACCCTTGCCAAATCTTGTTAGTGTCTGTTTCTGTGTGTGTGTGTGTGTGTGTGTGTTTCTAGCCCTCCTAGTGGGTGTCTTACTGTGGTTGTGAGCATGTTTAACACAATGTTCTCACACACATTAGAACTCCAGTTTACATATAGGAGTGCCCCTAGCCCATAGTCTATTGGTGCTTCCCAGTGCCTCTCAGACCCAGGGAGAACAAGGCACATCTGCCTGGCCCTCATGGAATTTACATTCAGTCAAGACACTACAGAAGAAGGTGAAACAATGAATAAAATGTCTGGACGTTAGAATGAGCCTCTGAAGGACGTGAACAAAGATTGAGGAAAGGGATAATGATGTGTACGTGCATGGTGTATTAGTCAGGGTTCCCCAGAGAGACAAATGTTTATAGAAAGAAACAGATCTATTTTAAGGAATTGGCTCACAACTATGAAGGCTTGGAGAGTCCAACATCTGGTGGGGGTGGGGGTGGGGGAGCAGCCAGCAAGCTGGACACTCAAGTAAGAGCTACAGTTTGAGTTCAAAGACAGTCAGCTGTAGAACCAGAAAGAATTGATGTTGCAGGTGAAGTCCAAAGCCTATCTGCCATCAGAATTCCCTCTTGCTCAGGGGAGGTCAGCCTTTTGTTCTATTCAGACCTTTAACTGATTTGATGAGGCCCACCCACATTAGCAAGGGCAAGGTGTTTACTCAAATGTAAATCTCGTTCAAAAACACCTTCACAAGAACATCCAGAATAGTGTTTGACCACATCTGGGCACCATGGCCCAGCCATTACCCATCACAGGGGGTATCCACAGTAGACAGGTGATTGGGAATGCTCTCTCAGCAGGTGACATTTAAACTGAGGTCTAAAGGATGAGAAAAAATCAAGTGTGCAGTTAGAAGAACATTCCAGGCAGACAATACTAGCCTCAGTGTCACCTTCTCTAAAGTTCAATTTTTTCTTCTATCGCCTTCCATCAAAGTTAGTAAATAACAAAAAAGGAATAATGGCTGGAACCAGGGTTGTGGATCAAGTGTCAAAGGTATTTTTCTATTCCAAAGGTAATCTGCTAGTCTCCAAAATAGAAAATTTTGTTCACTTCCCAAGTTGGACGCCAAGGCGGGTTTCTAAGGAAAGCAATGGAATAAAAGACAAATCTCAAAAGTTCCAGAGAAGATGCTTGAGACCTCAACGGCTAGTCACTTCTTTGGAAGTTTACAATAACAAATTATACTAGATACGTAGGGTTCCCAACTTTGTGTGTGTGTGTGGGGGGGTTTTTTAATCTTTTTTTGGAGCGAGAGAGTGGGGCAAGGATGAGCAGAGGAAGAGGGAGAGAGCAAATCTTATTTAAGCAGGCTCCACACCAAGCACAGACCCCAATGCAGGCCTCCATCTCATGACCCTGAGATCATGACCTGAGCTGAAATCAAGAGTCAGACATTTAACTGACTAGAGCTTCCCAGGTGCTACCCCAACCCCAAACTATTTTTGAAAAGGCAGAGCCTATTCTCACAGTGTGGAGTTCCTAGATCCAGACCCATCCTCACTGAAAAGACCCTAGCCTTTGGTGCTACCTTCCACAATTCCCAGAGCCTCTGGCCACAGATTTGCCTTATTCCATTTTATTGAGGTTTCCGAGTATAATGACACACAAAACAAAGCAAAAACCCTACAAAACACATTTCTCCTATGCCAAGCCATTTGGTTCTTTCCGTCGTGTGGTGGAGACTGGGGTGCCAGGGCCTGTGGTCTTCTCCTCAGCTGACTCCCTAGGCTTCAGGCAGGATGTGACAGTCTCTCCTGGGCCGACTTTGTATTTTGTAGTCTTCAGAGCTTTCCTTCTCTCTCAGGGGTGGGGTGGTGGGGTGGGGCTGACCAACAGCTTCCAAGTCAACCAACATGGGCTCATTATTTGCCTTTCTGGCATACTTATGTAGCAAGAAGATGTGCCTTTTCCCTTCAGCTTCCTGCTCTAAGGTCTCTTACTCTCCTTCTCTTTCTTTTCCTGTCAGAGAAGACACAAACCATCATTCTGCAAGGAAGTATCAAATGCTCTGCATTGCATTCCCTAGTCAGAGTGGACTCCTTTTGCGTTCTTCACTCTGGAAGGAGTAAGGCTCTGACCTCTCTCCTTTTCCTCAGGCTAGGAGTTGATGATTTGGTTCCAGTAACTCAACTTTTACATGCAAATGTAGTCACCAGCCAGATTGTAACAGCTTCAGAAACTGGCCCTGAAGCCAGGGAAGCATATAGGGTTTGAAAACACTTGTGTGAATAATTTAAATTCCGGCAAAAATTTCAGGTACCCAAATGGGTCATAGGGAATAAATTCTCTGGTTGAATGTTAACTCCTACTGATAAGATAAACCCAAAAAGGAGGTCATAGGAGCTCCTTTTACCTTTCCTGAAATAATAATAATAATAATAGTAAAAGCCAACTTACTATGTGCTAGACATTGTTCTCACATTCTATGAAGACTGACCCATCCAATGTTCACGCAGCCTCAGGAGACAAACTGTCATCCCTACCTTCCCGTGAGAAAACGGCCGAATGAACCTGAAACCTCCCCCACTTCCCAGAAGGAAGTGGTGAGAAGTATCTCAGAGTCCACTACAAAGATTTTAACATAACTATCAAAGTATTAACAAGTTTGCCCTCCCAAGTCAGGAAATAGTCTTGAGAGGGTCGCTATCACCTTCATGATGGTAGCCCTACAGGAGGGCTTCCTGGCCCTGCTCCTTAGGCCTGTTGCCCCTCGGTCCCTTTTCTGCATCAGAATGCAGGCAGAGTCACTGAGGCACTTGGACCCAGGCTCTCTCACCTGCAACAAGCAAATCTTAAAGTAGTGCTTAGAGCAGAGCATCTCCAAGTATGATGGCAAAAGATCAGCTGGGACGCGGGGACAGTGCAGGGACTGACTCGGAGGGGCAGGGGGAGCTGCCTGCTGAGGCTCACATGTGATGCCCCTGCTGCTGGCCCACAGGGACTAAGAAGCAAGGGCCTAGATTAAACCTGCCTCTTGATGACACTTGTTAATGGCGGGTTTCAGCTGGAACTTTTCTACTAAATTAGTCCTTCTGTATTTGAACACACATTCGCTGTCTCTTTTTATTCACTGCGGTGGACATTTTCTATCTGGGAGAGTGTTCTGGGCTAAATTGTGCCTCTCCCCCCACCATACATTGAAGCTCTAACCCTCAGGACCTCAGAATGTGACATATTTGGAGAAAGGGCCTTTAAAGAGGTGATTAGGTTACGGTGAGACCTTAAAGGTGTGTCCTAATCCAATTTGACTGGTGTCCTTTTGAAAAGAGGAAATTTGGATGCCCAAAGAGAAAGGCCAGGAGGCACTTCACAAAAGAAAGACCACAGGAGGACACAGTGACTCGAAGGTGAGAGAGCTCAGGCGAAACCAAGCCTGCTGACACTTGGATCTTGGACTTCCAATTTCCAGAACTGTGAGAAAATAAATTCCTGTAGCTTCAGCTTCCCAGTCTGTGGCATTTTGCTGTGACAGCCCAAGCAAACTAGGACAGGGGGTACCTATTATCTGAAGCCTGCCACCATTGGCCAAGTTGGCTAGGCATCAGAGTGCCACCTGAAAAGACAGGTGATTGTTTTTCCTGGCCCTCAGGAGCCTCAGAAGGGACATGAGGCCCGTGGTGGGCTCTTCCAAGGGCTTCGATGCTTCAACGTCGGAGGTGTGAACACAAGCAAGGACAGCTCAGTCTTCCTAGTGGCAGTAGTGACTCCTTTCATCAAGGGGCCCCATGGCCGAGGAGGCAGTGGAGGAGGCCAGTTTCCAGCAGTGCTGGGCCACTGCTAGGGTCCTGGGACAGCGTTGAATGGTCAGGGGCAACAGCGCCCCCAGGAGACTGTCCTGAGGCATGACCCTGGCATAAGCCTGTAAAGCAGGTTTTTATTCTTTGCAGTCAACAATTTTGCCTAGTATAGTCACAAAGATTTTGAATAATTGACCTTGCTTTGTGGCTTGAACATTCTTCATCTGGATTTTTTTTTTCCATTCGTCTATGTTTCATTGCCCTCCCATCCGAAGCAGACTGATGAGGTTTGCTCTGTTTCCCATGCTATTATATTCAAGAAGAGTCTGGAACCGTGGCTGCCTGAAAGCAGTTCCTCCCATACCCTTCATTCCAGCCATGGTACGGGGAGGTGTGCTTGGATGCCAAGTGTACATCTTAATCTTCAGCCAAAACCAGATGTCTCATGCTATCCATTATAGCAGTGGGTTTGTGCTGAAAATGAAGGGAAAAACAGCAATTTATGCAAGTGTCTTCACGGTATCTTCGAGCAAGGCAGAGGTTTGGAGCTACAGAGGCCTGCTCGTGTGATTATGCCAACACTGGCATTAGAACAGTTCTCCCCGGGAGTGCCTGGGTGGCTCAGTGGGTTAAGGCTCTGCCTTCAGCTTGGGTCATGGTCCCAGGGTCCTTGGGATCGAGCCCCACATTGGGCTCTCTGCTCTGCGGGGAGCCTGCTTCCTCCTCTCTCTCTGCCTGCCTCTCTGCCTACTTGTGATCTCTGGCTGTCAAATACATAAATAAAATCCTAAAAAAAAAAAAAGAACAGTTCTCCCCAGTTATACCAACACCCAGATCTCTTTAATTCCCACCTAGTACTTCAACATCCCTAGTCGCCGGTTTTCAAATCTCTTGCTACAAAACTCTATACATTAGTTAACAAATTTATTTTTTAAAATCCATCAAGGCATTACTGTGGAGCCTTCGGAAACTCTCTTAGCCTGTCCAGCCCTCAGTTTTATTATGAGAACAGAGCAACAAGACTGACCAAGGAAGAGAGTAGGGTCCCGTCTGTCACCAAGGGTCAGAACATGTTGAGTGTGTTGGGAGGCCTGGTAGAGCAGGCCCATTACAGGTCTGATTTGCAAAGGGGCTCAGAGAACCTCCTCAGGTAGAACGGCCCTGAGAACCAGGCAAGGTAAGCCTGCCCCCACTCACAAACTTCAGTCCCAGGGAAGGAGACAAAATTCCCACTACAGTGTGGTGTTGTCCCATGACTTTGTCTCCTATGTCTGGGTCTGATGGAATGTTAGGGATGAAGGCAGAGCTGGAGGGGAAGTGGACACTAAATACCAACAGGAGGCACTATTTCACTGACAAACTTGAAGATATTGGGGGTATGAACAGTGTCATTTGGTATCCCTGTAATAAAGGATGAAGAAACACATGTTCTCTACATCTCTGCCAAAGCCCACCACACTGCTCAGCACCTCCATGCCTCCAGCTCCTGGTAGCTGTTCCTGAAGGGAAGTGGGAATAGGTGGAAGTGTCCACAGGGGCAGCCGGCCCTGAGGATGGGACAGTGACCAGTGGGAGATAGGGCAGATGGAGACTGGAAATGGCAGCTGATGAGACTTGCATCTCTTTGGAACATCCCCTGACGAATCAGGAAATACCCGGGGGGACTCTTTACTCAGGATTGCGGCCCTGCATTAATGGGTGTGAACAGTGAAACTTGTATCACATAAGGATTAGGAACAACTCGTGGAAAGATTTGAGTTGGTGCTCAAATTATGGCAACCCCTAGCCCACACAACATCCACAGAGATTGTGGCTAACCATTAACCTTACTTGTTTAGTGAGGTGATGGATGTTTCATCTCATGAGGCGCAAGTGTTGTAGTTTCCATTCGTTTTTTGGAAACATGAAAAACTGCTCCAGGACTCTTGTTTCTATCTTAACGGGCTCCTGGGGAAGAAGTCTTCAGGTCAGAGACCATGAAGGATGTGAACAGCAGAAGGGTGTGAATGGGATAAGGCATTGTCCTCCATGTTTTGTGCTGCAGGCCAATCAGTGATTGACCTATGTGTGATGGGTCACTGGCCCAGCTACATGAACTTTTCTAGTGGTTTTTCGTTTGCTTGGTGATAGAACTAGAGATTCTGTGAGGCCTTAGGAGACCTGGGAATAATTAAAAAGGCCCAAGAACTTCAGGGTTAGTGCCATAAAATCGAGAAAAGAGAATAAGACTGAATGTTGGGAAAATATCTGTGGACTGTAAGTGCTATTTTCAGGCTCCTGGGAAAGATTGAAATGCCACCCTGAAGCATTTAGCACTAGATGGGTCAACAAATGTGAGAGAGCACTAAAGGAAATTGTGCTGTGGAGGAAGGGGAGGTGACCTGTAATTTTCATTCTATCTTGATTTTCTGTAATCACGATAATTTGTATTGTCTTACTATTTAGATAAACCCCTCTGTACAAACATTCTTGAGCCTTCAGTCCTCAAACTTAGCCAAATCTGCCATTTATGATGTTGTTAAGGATATTATAAAGAAGCCTATGTGCACAGAGCATCGTTAATGAATAACTCTAAGGGATTTGACAGCTATATTGGAAGTAAGGAGGGTTGGAAAGGAAAAGAGAGTAAGAAAGAGTAGAGCTGGAAGAGATAGCTTCAATGTCTATCGGCAAGATGTAATATTTCAGTTAATCTCAGGGCTTGATGAAATTGGGCAGAGATCATTTATTCTTACCCCCACCCAATACTCTTTCTTGTCTTGTTCCTCAATATATAATTGAATTTAAAAAAAGAAAAGGTGAAGGGGCACCTGGGTGGCTCAGTCAGTTAAGCATCTGCCTTCTGCTCAGGTCATGATCTCTGGGTCCTGGGATCAAGCCCCACATTGGGCTCCAGGCTTAGCAGAAAGCCTGCTTCTCCTTCTGCCCCTCTCCCTGCTCATGTTCCCTCCCTCTCTCTCTCAAATAAATAAATACAATTTTTTTTTAAAGTGAAGATTTTCATCCATCTTCATCAGCAAATGAGATGCTTACCCTCCGATTTTACTGAAAAGTCAAAGAAAGCTTTTAAGGGGAATTGGAGGCAACCAAGATGGCAACCTAGCAGGCTTCTGAGCGCCCTCTCCTGTGGATATACGGAATGCACAGTTACTCAGAGTGCGGTCAAGAAACAAGCCAAGTGACTTGTACACATTGGAAGAATGAGAAAATACCCCCACCGAAATGTGTATGAAAGGCTGAGACACACCGTTACCATAAACTCTACTCCCAACACACATCATACAACTAGGGAGGAAGTCATAAGTCTCTGCTTTGCGGGGAGAAGTGAGGGCTTTGGATTCCACATCCAGTGCCCCAACTGTGAAGACTCCCAGTACAGGAGCTGAGTTCTTGAAATACTTGACTCTGAAATCCAGTGGGCTTGTGTCTGAGACCCGCAAAACTATAGCAAACAAGGAGGCAGTTCTTAAGGACACTGTGAGCGCTCATCACAGCTGTCCCACAGGGCCCAATGCAGACAAAACAGGCAAAATGGTTCATCTCTGTCTTTCCTGAAAGAGAGGTTTATCTGTGTACTTTCAAAGCTTCTGCCAGTCTTCTAATTTATCAGACCCCACTCCCCATCACCCTTAAAAAGATGTTGAACTCAAAGAAACAAGGTAGGAAATTGGTTGCCAGGGGCTGGGGGTGGGATTGGAGAAATAGGGAAAGGTTGGTAAAGGGCTACTAAAAAGAGACAGAGAGACAGAGATATGAAAATAACAATTTACATTTTAATACAGAATTATTATACATTCTCCCCCCACCCCCTGCCATGCCTCCATACAATTTGATGTTTGGGAAAGTGGATATCCCCCTGTTGGTTTGCCAAGTTTATTTAAGCCCATATTTTTTTTTCTTTTTGTCAAAATACCTGGCAATAAGAGTAATAATAACATTTGGTTTGAGTTTATGATGAACATTATACTATAAATTATAAATATTTAACTTAATGATCACAACAATTTCATAGACTAGACATTATTATGCCCATTTTTCAGATGAGGCAACTGAGCCTCATTATCAGACAGGATACATTCAGCTTAAAGTTACAGAAAACCCAAATCAAAGTGGCTTTGTTGCAGAAAATAAGAATCAGACTGGTGAGAAATCAAGTGACACTTGAAGAAGTAGGTGAACTTGGTTTATTTTACACTGGTGGACCCAGACAAGCTTGCACTCGAAATTCTGGGCCCTGGGCATTGGGGTTATAGAGCTTTTATAGGGGAGTGCAGGAGGTGAGTGTCCAAGGGCTATGCTGACTGCTGCTAGGTGGGTTTAAACTGGGAGGGGAGGTTCTTTAGGTGGGAACAGCTGTTAGGGCAGGGAGCTTGTGGAGGGAGGCCTGTTTATAGAAGAAGAAAGGGCTCATTAAGTATTGCTCCTGGCGGGGCTTCTGTTCCTCTCTTGCTATTTCTAGTAACTTTCTATCTTCTGGGCCTGCCAGCCTGGGCCTGCTCTGGGTAAATTTCCTCTTAACTTGACCAATATAGATTCAGGAACTCATGTTATTGAAAAAGACCAGAAGTTGGTGGGACCAAGCACAATTCAGTATTCTTGTCCCATTTCTCCGAGATTCTCTTGGCTTTTTCTTCCTCCAGATGCCAGAGTCATCCTCAGTTTGGTGTCATGATCGCTACGAGAACTGTGGGTCTCACAGACACCTAGGACTATATCCAGGATCTCTTGCTGTGGTCCTCCATGGAGAGTGAGGAAACTTTCCCACAATCCTTTGACTACCTTCTTTTCACGTCTCACAAACCTGAGATTTTTTTTTTTTTTAAGATTTTATTTGTTTGGCAGACAGAGATCACAAGTAGGCAGAGAAGCAGGCAGAGAGAGAGGAGGACGCAGGCTTCCCGCTATGCAGAGAGCCTGATGCGGGCTCCAACCCAGGGCCCTGGGATCATGACCTGAGCCGAAGGCAGAGGCTTTAACCAACTGAGCCACCCAGGCATCCCCAAACCTGAGATTTTATCATCTGTCCATGTGTGAACCAGTACCTGTGACTATTTGAGTGCCTTATGCTGACTGACTTGGGCCTGAGTTTCTAAACCAAACCCTGACAAGGATCATGGGATTACTTTTAGACCAATTGGAGTCAGTTGTGTAAAACTTAGTTCAGCAATCTACAAGGCAAATAAAAGAAAAATATGAGTGAAAATGCCCAAGACTCAGGCTCTGGTCTCGATTCTGCCTCATTAAGTGTGTCAGTGAGCCCATGGAACTTTCTTTTGCCACAGCCAAAAAATGATGACTTCCATCTATCAGATGAGGTCTAGGTAACTTCAGGCTATAAGCACTGGTGGGCTCCCTTCAGTGTCCTCTCCTCCCCAGTTCCCTGGGACCTTCTCAGTCAGTGTTGAGACACTGTCATTACTGTCCTCTAGCACTACCCATTCCTCAGTGTTGTGGCAGGGATGTGAGCACTCATAGTCACTTTCTAGCCACGTGACCTTGTGGAATGGTGGTGTGTCTCAGCTTCCTTGTTTATAAAATGGGGCCAAAAACATCTCTCTCCAAGGCTCTTGAAAGAATTAAGACAGTGCTTGTTAAGTAGCTAGAAAAGGCCAAAGATTTAGTAGGCATGTGATAATTTTGGTTCCCCTCCCTTTCTCCTCCGTTGTCCTCTTCCTAAGGTCAGTGACCAGCTCTTAACTCACTTTGTA
>RCUC01171570.1:0-14289 GCA_003697995.1 Taxidea taxus jeffersonii | reverse complement strand
TCCCCACTGAGCAGAGAGACCCAGGCAGGGCTCGATCCCAGGACCCTAAGATCATAACCTGGACTGAAGGCAGAGGCTTAACCTACTGAGCCACCCAGGCACCCCTAGAATTCATTTTGATGATTATTCTAGTAACCTGAACAACTGAAGATTATTCTAGTACAAACACACATACTAAAGCCAGATAAAAATAAGTTGTAAGTATCTTTATCTCTGGACCCTTCTAGTAGGAAAAATAATTTTGTAAAAGCTAGCTACATTAAGGTAATTTGGTCCATGTTTTCAGCTTTCTAAAGATCTGGCTTAATGCAGGAGTGGATGTAGACTATTCCAGTAAGACTACAAAAATGATAAATTTCCATTAGAAAATTCCTCTCTCAATTAAGCTTTTGATAGATACTCAGGATCAATGAGTCAAGATGACACTACTAGAGAAACAAAGTGTAGATGTGTCCCAGAAGACCACCCCACCACGGCAGCTTGGCTGTAGTAGGAATTTCTGCTTTATTTCAAAGCTAATAGTGTGTTTCTTCAGCACTCCTCATTTGCAGAAAGTAGACAAGAATTGAAAGTTGTGATTACCTTCTCTCCATGAAGACTTTATTAGATGTCCTTCAGAGGTCTCTGAGAATATGTACTTCTCCCTTGGTCTCTAGTATTTCACATTTTACATTTTGACTTGAACTCTATCTTCTGGCAGAACAAAGGATCTTAACTTAGTCCCATTAAAACATGTGGGTTTTTTTTTTTTCTATTTGTTTTTTCATTTTCCTCAAGTAAAGGCTATTGACCTGTTAACTCAGCCAGTTCCAAAGGATATCAGTTTGTTTTAAACTATTTGTTTAAGGAATTCAAAAGGTGGCTGGGCCTTTCTGCTTATTCTTATACTCTGATAGGTATGAGAGCATATGAGAGCATATGATAGGTATGATGATAGATATGAGAGAGCATGCTAACATCCCAAGATAGTCTGGTTCCTGAATACAGCTTAGTCCGGATAATAAAATTATGTATACTCAGTGGCAGAAGTCCATTTAACAAGGTCCAAAGCCATGCAGGACTTGCTAGAGTTTGGAGGTGAGGGTGAGGGTTAGGGGAGCAGGATGCGTCAGTCCTCTGCATGATAAAAGAGCCCATCTTCCACATACAGGTCCTTAATGACTACTCTGTATCAAAGTTAAGAATATAGAGACTTTGGGGTGCCTGGGTAGCTCAGTGGATTAAGCCTCTGCCTTCTGCTCAGGTCATGATCTCAGGGTCCTGGGATTGAGCCCCGCTTTGGGCTCTCTGCTCGGCAGGGAGCCTGCTCCCCCACCCCCGGCTGCCTCTGCCTACTTGTGATCTCTCTCTGTGTCAAATAAATAAATAAAATCTTTAAAAAAAAGAATATAGAGACTTTGGTTCCCTAGAAATGATAGAAATCGATGCACCAGGAATTCTAGCTATGGGCATATTGGCTTTTAAAGCTGTAGAGCTTGGTGCAAAAGGGCAGATGAGTACAAATTCAATTGGACCCATTGCTGTGCTTCATTCAGTTTCCCTATGGGGAGGATGACCAGCACAGGTACACATGAACTGAAGTATGTATCTTTTTAAGGACCAAAAATAGAGAGAAATGCAAAGGGCTACACATTTGCTAGCCAGCCTATCTCATGCTCTAACTTACATAAGTTTCCTAGAGGTGAATTCCTAGTTCGCTGAATTGCAGCTATTATGCAAACTCAACAGGCCCGGTGGGCACTAGTTCAGGTAGGGTTTCTTCACCACTTGTACAATGTTCAGGTCTCCCATCAGATATGGGGAAATAATGCTACAACCTATGAAGCCTCAACTCTTAATGGCAGCTGTCATTCTTCATATGTGATAGCTAGAACCACATCTCCTATTTTTTAAAAAAGATTTTATTTATTTATTTTTTAAAGATTTTATTTATTTAATTGACAGAGATTATAAGTAGGCAGAGAGACATGCAGAGGAAAGAGGGGCAGGGGGAGCAGGCTTCCCACTGAGCAGAGAGCCCGATGTGGGGCTTGATCCCAGGACCCTGAGATCATGACCTGGGTTGAATCAAAGCAGAGGCCACTGAGCCACCCAGGCACCCCAAAGATTTTATTTATTTGAGAGAGAGAGAGAGAGCATGAGCAAGGGGAAGGGCAGAGGGACAAGCAGACTCCCCACTAAGCAGGGAGCCCAATATGGAGCTCCATTTCAGGACTCCGGGATCATAACCTGAGCCGAAAGTAGACACTTAACTGATTGAGCCACACAGGTGCCCCTTCCCTTTTATTTTTCCTTTTTTTTTTGGTAAACACTGTGGTTTTGGCATGGTGCAGGCCATGACAAAGTAAAGACCACATTTTTTTTCAGGATATTGCTAATATCAATATCAAATCAATATTTGATTTGATTGATTGATTGCTAAATCAATATCAATATCAAATATCAAATTTGCTAAGGAGCTGCAATTCCATTAGCCAATAATAATAATATATTTTTCAAAGGCCTTTGGATCCAATGAGAGTCTCATTAGAATGTCATAGAAACCATAGGTGGTGTGCATAACAAAAAAAGGGGGAGAGGTAGGTCTGTATTAAATATTACTTGAATGCTTACTATGTGACCGAAGCTAAAAAGACAGTTGAAATAAACATTTTTCAGGAAAATTCTGATCTAAGCTCAAGTATTTGTAGAACTAAGGTAATTACAAATTACCTTTAACAGAACTAGTTACAATGCTGACCAAGTATACTCAAGATTATTGTTAAGGGAAGCCTAGGTGGCTCGGTTGGTTAAGCATCCAATTTTTCATTTTGGCTCAGATCATGATTTCAAGGTTGTGAGACTGAGCCCCACATCAGGCTCCACGCTGGGTGTGGAGCCTGCTTAAGATTCTCTTTCTCCCTCTAACCCTCCCCCTCTAAAAAAAGGTTATTGTCATATGTACTTTTCTATCCAACCAGTTTAATGATAGAACCAAATAAGATTCCAAAATGATTCTTCATAACTCATTCTCCTGAGTTCTGACCTCTTCCCTTGGAAAAAATCAATCACATTAAAGCCTTTGGTTAATTTTTTTCCTTTTCAGAGCTTGGATAAATAAAGAAATCTGTGAAAGTCACTCTAGTTAAGATAGAACTCGGCATATTTAGATAAGCAAGTTGGGCAACAACAGTTAAGGTGTCTTTGTTGACAGTGGCAGCTAGCCTGAGTATTTCCAAATTCGATTTATTTTTTAACTTATCTTCACGTTTAAATTTCGAACTGAGTTTTTACATCGGTAAGGAACCGGCTCTTCATTTTTAAGTTCTAATTTGTCATTCTCGTATGAACAGCACCATAGGTAGCCAAAGAACATATATGGGCAAATTTTTGGAAATATTTTAGCGAGTAAACGAAGAAGAAATGACAGAGCCAGAATGTCACAATTTTGCAATCCCTAATGAATCAGTGGATGTAGGCACTGAGCATCACCTGATGCCTAAGCATCACAGAAAGAGTGACAATTGGATGGCAGGTGCCTCCTGATGGAAACACACAATCACTTCTGAAGTATTCTGCCCCAAATTTCTAACCTGAGTCTGATCAAGCCTCTAGAGCCACTTACAGTGATCAGTTTACAAAAGCACAGAGGTCAGAAGCACATGAGAAACTGTTCCCTGGGGGTGTAGTCCACAAAATCCAGACCGCAGGAAATGCTACAGTACAAGTTGCAAGAACATCAAAAGAGATGGAGGGGAAAAGTGGAGACGAAAGAAACACAAGAGATGTAGCAACCCATGGCTGTGTTAAAAAAAGACAAATTTTGGAAATTTGTATACTTGATGTCCATAGTTAATGCCATTAAGAAGTTATGGCTAATGTTTAAGATATTACAATGGTTTTGTCATTTTGTGTGTTTTCTTGTTTGATTGTTTAAGTAGGCTCCATTCCCCACTCTTGACCCTGAGATCAGGATCTGAGCTGAGATCAAAAGTAAGATGCTTAATGGACTGAGCCACCCCAGGGACACTTATGTGTATTTTTAAAAAGATTTCTTCTTTAGTGATACATACTGACATATTCACTGACAAACTATTACATCTGGGATTTGCTTCACAGTAACAGAATGGAAAAAAAAACACAAAATAATAGAACAGGGAAAAGTAGGTAGGGGTATAGATGAAATAAGATCAGTCATGGGTAGATAATTTCTAAAAAAGGTGATGCATGTGTTGGAGTTCATTAATATGTATACCTTTTTAGATGTTTGGAATTTTCCGTAATTAAAAAAATTCAAATTGCTCTGAAGTTCATACTTTATCTGCTCTTCCAAACCACAGAAAGCAAGTTTCTCTGCCAAGTGTATAAGGATTCTTAAAGATAGGATCATTCAAAACAGCATGGTGTCATAGAAAGAATCCAACAGGTTTCAGATTGGCATTCTGGCTTCCCCGTTTTCCAACTGTCTGACCATGTGACCCTGGGTACACCATTTCCCTTCTTTGGGCCTGAGGTTCCTCATCTGTACTGTTGTAAGCCACACAGTATTTATGTTATATTATGTTTATGTTAGATTTATGTTAGATACCCAATAGGTACCTGCAAATACCACATTTGAGCTAAAAGAATGATGAACTTATAAATTGAGGCTGCCTTCTTCTATAACTTCTGGGTTAATCTTAGGATCCCTTTGGTCTGCTTCCCAGATGTTGAAGAAGTTGCTCAGGTTGCATTGGTTGAAGTCTGGGTCAAACAAGAAGTTCTTCAAGCATCTGAACCTCATTTAGGTTCTTCTACTCTATTCTTTCTAGAAGAATTCATTAATTCTTAATATACAGATGAAATAAAATGTTAACTACTTCAGGGTACAGGTCTTTCACCTTCTTCATTAAGTTTATTCTTAGGTATTTTATTCTTATTGGTGCAGTTGTAAATGGGATTGCATTGAATGAACAAAGTGAATGAATAAATGGAACTGGCATCAAATTGTCTATTTGGTTTCAGCCTGCCAGCATTAAGTAGAATATCACTTTCTAATTTCCACAGGCATTAGATCAAAAACAATACCAATAATTAGTACTTTTGCTGCAGGCATTTTTCTGGTGCTTTATTCATATTAATTTAATCCTTTAGCCATATATAATGCATCATTTTTATCCCCATTTTATAAATCAAGAAACTGAAGCACCAAGAATTAGGTAACTAAGCCAGTATCACATAGCCAGTACATGGCAGGGCTGACTCCTGAGCCCACTGATGGTAAGATTTTTTTTTTAAAGATTGTATTTATTTATTTGACAGACAGATCACAAGTAGGCAGAGAGGCAGGCAGAGAGAGAGGAGGAAGCAGGCTCCCTGCTGAGCAGAGAGCCCGATGTGGGGCTCAATCCCAGGACCCCGGGATCATGACCTGAGCTGAGGGCAGAGGCTTTAACCCATTGAGCCACCCAGGCATTTTATTCTTATTGAATAAAGGTATTTTATTCTTATTGGTGCAATTGTAAATGGGATTGTGTTGAATGAACAAAGTGAATGAATGAATGGAACTGGCATCAAATTGTCTATTTGGTTTCAACCTGCCAGCATTAAGTAGAATATCACTTTCTGATTTCCAAGGCATTAGATCAAAAACAATATCAGTAATTAGTAGTTTTGCTGCAGGCATTTTTCTGGTACTTTATTCATATTAATTTAACCCTTTAGCCATATATAATGCATCATTTTTATCCCCATTTTATAGACCAAGGAACTGAAGCACCGAGAATTAGGTACTAAGCCAGTATCACATAGCTAGTACACGGCAGGGCTGACTCCTGAGCCCACTGATGGTAAGATCTTTTTTTTTTTTTTTAAGATTTATTTATTTATTTGACAGACAGATCACAAGTAGGCAGAGAGGCAGGCAGAGAGAGAGAGGAGGAAGCAGGCTCCCCGCCAAGTGGAGAGCCCGATGCGGGGCTCGATCCCAGGACCCCTGGATCACTACCCCAGCCGAAGGCAGAGGCTTCAACCCACTGAGCCACCCAGGCGCCCCTGATGGTAAGATTTTAAGATACTTGGTTAACAAATTCCTACCTGTTCATGGTCTAAAGCTACCCACTCCTTATAAGCAGATATGTAACTGACTTTTAACACTCCAACGACGGAAACTCTAAATGCTAGATTATATGAGAAGTTAGCCCTGACACCGACGGCTAGTCACTCTGCTACTTCACAAAACTGCAAATACGCCCGCAATCCTTCAGGTGTGGAATGCTAAAAGTGCATGCGGCAGGGATCTCTGTGTACATCCAGATGTGGTGTACTGACTCTCAACACGTTTGCCTTTGCTTGCATTTCAGTGTACTACATCGGCCACATAAAAAAGCAAGCCTTCCTAACGCTAAAGAGGGGGAAAGGTCATGCAGCACGCACAAGTCTACCTTGCCTAACATCCTTCCCCTGGGTGACAAAAACTTTAAAAAATTAAAAGCCCAGCATCTCAGATCCCATACTTCCTGTTCACGCTTAAGTGTTCAACTAACCATTGGTGGTATTAACTAGAAAGTCCCTGGGATGAGACCTCTGCAGGCACCCTCGTGTGAAACAAGGAGTTGCCTGCTCAGACTGATCCGCTCCCGACTTGAAGCCAAAAAGAGCCCGACTGCTCCCCGGATCTAAGACACCCACACCCCGCAAACCCGCAGGAGCACAAGCCATTCCCTTTAACGCGTGCTTGAAAACCGCGGAGCCCAACTAAGAGGAGGAGCAGGGCCCTGGCCCTCTACAGCCCCCGGTCCTCGCAGCTCCGGCAGCCGCCGCAGCCTCGTGGGGCGGGGGTGGCGGGCAGCGGGCAGCGGGCAGCCGGGCGGTCCGCGCGGAGGCTCTGGGAACGTTGGGCCCCGGCTCGCGACGGGCGTCGGCTGCGCCTGCAAATCGCCACCCGGCCGGCAGGGGGCGCCGCGGACGGAGCCGGGCGTCCGGGAGGGGGCGCGCGAGGCCGCCTGGGGCCCCGCTTCGCCGGCCCCCGCCCCTCCCCCGCCGCCCTCCTCGCGCCGCGGCCGGCGAGCCCCATGCGAGGGGAGGGGGGTGGGGAGCGGCGGGCGCCCGAAACGGCCCTGCAGCTCCGAGCGCCGCGCGGGAGCGGCGCGAGCCCGAGGGGGCGGGGAGGCGGGCGGGCGTGCGCGCGCCGGGCGTGGGTGTGGGCGTGGGTAAGTAGAGCGGGCGCGGCGGGAGCGCGGGGCAGAGGGACGCTGGCTACCCTGGACAGCGCATCTTCGCCCGCCGGGGTCGCGGCGCCTCAGCGGATCATGGTGAGTGGGCGCCGCGCGCCGCCGCCGCCGCCTTTCTCCTTTCTCTCCTCGACCAACGCACTGGGCGGGAAGGGGCCGGGCGGACGGCGGCAGCGCGGGAGCTGCGGGTTCGACTGCTGGAACCCGTGGCGCTCGGTGGGCCTGGGGAGGGGGCGGTGAACGTTTGGGCGGGGCGGGCGCGCGGGCCGGGGCCGCGGGCTCGGGATCTTTGTCTGGGGGCCGCGGTCCCGCCCCGGCACCTCGAGGCGCCCGCTCGCGTCCAGCCTCCTGTTGCAAGCGCGCAGCCGGCGGGGCGGCCGGGATGCCCGACGAAACCGCCCCCCGTTCCCGCGGCGGCCATTCCCGCTCGCCTCCCACACCGTGCGTTCCTCCCCGGCCCGACCCCCGGCGTTTCCCTCGCGGGGTCCCGACCCTGCCTGCGGAAATTCCGGGGGTTTTGTCTCTAACGGTTGAATCCATGCCTCCTCCCCTCCCTGCGCCGTGCCTGCAATCCCGGGGGTGTGTCTGCGTGCTTGCCCCGGCCTCCCTGGCTTTGCATCGTGGAATCGGGGAGGTTCCCATTTGTTTACGGAGATTGGGGGGGTGGGCGGTCTGGTGTGTTCTTTGCGACGACTGCTCTCCCAGTTTCCGGGGCCAGTACTCGACTCTGAATTCACCTCTTTTTGCTGCCCACGGGGCTCTGTCCTGGAGAGAGAGGGGTGCGTGTGTGTCCGTGTGTATCCCGTGGACTGCCTGAGAGTTTTGGCAGAAGAACCTGGTTCTGTGACTACAAAAAGAGAAAGTGATGTGGTTTCCATATGGTTCCTTCTCCACTATGGGGCTTGTTAAAGTATGCTAATCTCCTTTCTTTTTCCCACCCCAGCTGACACTGATCAGGCCCGGATATTGCTCGCTCTCTCCACCCTCTCAGGCTCACACCATCTACCTGATTATACGTGAAGTGAAGCCGCCTCCGCCTTCTCTGGCCACCCTGTCTAAAATTTCAGCCTTTCCTACCCCACCCACCACAGTTCCTATCACCCTTCTTGCTTCATTTTTTTTTTTCCTTTATAGCATTATTTAACAGACCCTTTTGTTTATCTTGTTTGCTGAACGTGTTCCCCACTAGAATGTAAATATCAGCGCTGAGATTTTTTTCATTTTGTTCACTGCTAATATTTCTGGTACCTGTAACAGTGCCTGGCACATAATATGTGCTTGATAAAGAGAAAATTAACCCCAAAACCCAACATACTAATGCCGCTGTACATATGGGAAGCACTAGGGCAACTACAAGGATTACCTATCCAGTTGACAGTCCATAAGGATGAGAATCTCAAGGGAAGTTTGAGAAGAGGGATGCTCTTGGAAATGAGGGACTCACTGTAGTGACTCTCAATGAGAAGAGCAGAGCTAGCCATCTCTTATTGCCTGGGTCTATCACTTCATGTCCTTGACACCTTTGCACTTGGATGGATAAAGCAGTTTTAGAGTTAACTGGCTCCTTGGGGGCCTGAACCTCTGTTACAGATTATTATGAATTGTAATGAGTAAGAAAAGTCCAAGGATATCACCTTAATTGGAATGGAAGAGTCATGGGAATTAATCTCAGCCGAAAGGGCTTGCTCTTGTTAACTCTACCCTGTACTGTTGTGGTACTGCCTTCTCAGAAAAGCATTTTTCAGAAACTTTGGGTTTTCCGAGGAGATATTTTTATGCCTATGTCCACATAGAAGTCCTGTCACTTTTAAAAAATGATGCTGGCAGTGGGAAGGTTTCTGGGGGCTAAATTCCAAAATAAGCTACTGGGTCTGTACAGAGAGATACTGCTTTGAATCCATGTCCAACATGAATGTAGTTTCTCTCAATGTCTGCTAATTAGTCTTATTCCAAAGCTTATATTTTTTCCTTCAAATTCCCTTTTGCTTTCCCCTTTCTATAGTGTGAATGTTTAGCAGTCCTTTGTTTTAAGCCTGGGGACATGTGTTTTTATAATCTGAGCGGAACTGCCTAGTAAAATGTACATGGGCAAGTTCCTGAAAATGATGTAATTTAGCTGTTACTCTTCATGTTTACAGTTCTGTGATAACTGCTGTCATGGCCAGGTGGGCAGTAAAGATGAAAGATGGAAAGGAAGGAATGATACCTTTGTCTTTAAAATTAAATCCAACCACCAAACATAAATGAAAGACACCTCATTCTTTTGGTCCCAATTTATATTTGTAGGAGATTTTATGTTATTCCAGTCAAAATATCTAGCCATTTTTTCCCCCTGTCTATTCCTCAAAGCATACTGTTTTTCAAGGAATATAAATCCCCTTTCAAAGTTATCCTGTTGGGTAAGCTTAATTCTTGATCTTTCAACAAAAAGTTGAAAAACACTTAAAAACTTAACTTAAAAGTGTCACTTTTAAGTTACTTAAAAAGTCACTTAAAAGTGACTTTTTTTAATTGGCGTATAATTGATCCCTTCAAAACATTTTAATCACAGTTTGGGAGGTTCAGGTGCTTTCATAGTCTGAAAGAGGATTTTTAAAACTTAAGTAGCTCCATATTGTAAATTTGTTATATTCAGAAAACAGGGTCCTACTATTGAGGGATGTGCCCAGAATCCTCTTCCTTGGACAGTCTACCATCTAACCTGAACGTTTTGGATATTTCAGAGTAGATGTTGATAAGAGACAAGAGGTTACACCAGTAAGCTCTTATTTAAGCTCAACAGGGTAAAAATATGCCAACATGAGTAGCTCAGCAAAATTCTGAGGTTACAAATTTGTACATTTGTATCTTAATCAAATTAGGACATCCCTGGTATGTCCCTGACTGTTGACAGTGAACCATTCTAATAAATTGTTAGTTTAAATATAACCATTTAAAATCTAACAATTGAAGAGTTGCAGAGTGTAAAATTGTTCTGGAGTTGATGATGTGGCAGTTTAGACCTTGAGATCTGGAGTGAGTCATGGATTTGAACCCCAACACCAAGATTTAACTGTGTGACCTTGGGCAGGTTAACTTGTTTAGAACTTAGTTGTTTGTTTGTTTTTTTCTATAAAAGAAGACAATGATGCCATTTCATAAAGCTGTTGGAAGGAACAAAGAAGATAATGTACTGTGGCCAGTATAGTTCTTCGAGCATTCAGTGAATATTATCTTTTATAATGACGTGTGTTCTTTCTACCATATCTGGCTGTTTTCAGTTGAAAAATCTCAGAATAATGTCTATGATTTACTCATGGATCTCATACCCTTATGTGATCCTGAAATGTATCTAGTATTGCTCTGTATCAACACTGTCCAGTAGGAATATACAAACTGTATATGTAATTTAAAATTTTCTAATAGTGTCATTAAGAAGTAAAGACAGGTGAAATTAATTTTAATCATAGATTTTAGTGAACCCAATTCATGCAAATATTATTTCAACATGTAACCATTGTAAAAAAAAATTAGATAGTACACATTTTTCCCCCATATGAAATCAACATCTTGTTATGTGTTTTATACTGACAGCACATTCCGTTCAGGTGAGCCACAATTTCAGGAGCTCAGTAGCCACCTGTGGGACAGAACAGCCCCAGATGACATACATCTTCCAAATTTACCTCCTCTGTGCTGGGGACCTTCCCTCTTGTGAGAACCTCACTGCCGCCTAAACCTAGTGTTACCAAAAGTCAGCTACTCAGCTTTCAGACTGTCCTCTCTGTTCCCTTTGGCTGCTAGTAATTCCACCAGCTCTCAAGTCTACTGTGTCTGAAATTGGATTCTTACTTGCCTTTTTCTTTTATGTTGTTCATTGTATATCTTCTCGCATTTTGAGACTCTCTTTATATCTTCTCTCTTCTCCAGGCCCCTCTCCAATATTGTCTTTCTTCCAGATTTCCTCCTTTGTGGCCTCTTAGCTTTTAACGTTTGTACTTGAAGCTCATTATTTTTTCAAGGCCAGAGTCCTCCTTGTCCTGTAGTAGCTTAAAGCTAGGGGTGCTCTGGTCCTGACATGTTTCCAGGGTTTCCCTCTTCCCTGCTCTCTCTGTTGGGCTTCCCTTCCTTCTGGCAACCCCCTCGCCTACCCTCCTGCCTCTGGAGAAAAGGTCGCTCTCTGCCTCCCTATCGCTGGGCTCCGCATTCTCGCCATTCTCTCATAGCTCTTTCGTATGTTAATTTATAAATGCTTTCTATTTTATATCTTTTTCTTGTGTTTCACACCTTTATCAAATATCCAAAGAAATAGAAATCCTTTAACTGAAAATCTGATATTGCAATGACCCACCCAAGGAAAGAAGCACAGATAAAGGAAGGGGAAAAATAAACCATGAGAAGGGAAAATGAAATTATGCTTTGAGCTTTAACTATCTTTCAAGAAGTATCAATGGACCTGATTAATAATAATAGCAACAACAACCACAACTTGGTAACACCTTACTCGGGCTTTATAGGAAACAGAACAGCTTTCCTCTAGCCTGGTGAACAGAGGCAGGAAACAACAGCAAGGTGTTGGACCAAGAGTCAATAAACCTAGTTTCTTTCTAGACCTTCCTTTTTTTTTTTTTTTTAACTGACTAGCTCTATTACCTTAATCCCATCACTCTGAGACACTATTTACTCATCTGCAAAATGGGGTATTCTCCTTTCACAGAGTTATTTTGGCAGAATCAGTGGAGCCTTTACCCTGGCTCTTCTCTCTGGCTGCCTGGCTAGATCTTTCTGCCAGAGAGCTGAATGGCTGTCTTCTTAATGCCTTTTTTTTTTCTTTCATAAGTGTTAAGAAAAAACAATCTTAGGATCAAAAAAGTTTTGGGAAGCAGTAGTCAAGACAGGTTTCTTCTTTTCTTTTTCTTTTTTTTTTTTTTAACGTTAATTTTAGGAGTACAACACTGTGATCCAACAAAATCTGTACCTTATGCTATGCTCACTACAAGTGTAGCTATCATCTGTCCCCAGACAGTGCTATTACAATACGATACAAAGCGGACTGTGTTCCCCAGGCTGTACCTTTCATCCTCGTGACTTTTTCATTCCTGAACTGGGCTCCCGCATCTCCTACTCCTCTTCATTCATTTTGTTTGTCCTCCAGTCCCTCCACGCCCTGGCAGTCACCAGTTCTCTGTGTATATGAGTCTGTTTCTGCTTTTCGTTCTTCATCTGCTTTTTTTTCCTTTTTTTTAGGTTCCGTGTATACATGAAATCCTATAGTGTTTGTCTTTCTCTGTCAGACTTATTTCATTTAGCATCATACTCTTTAGATCTTTCCATGTTGTCATACATGACAAGAGCCCATTTTTTGACCAATATTCTACTGTGAGATATATATGCAAATATATCACACATCTTATTTATCCATCTATCGATGGACACCTGGGTTACTTTAATATCTTGGCTATTGGAAGTAATGCTGCAATAAACATAGGGGTGCATATATCTTTTGGAATTCATGTTTTCCTTCCTTTTGGGTAAATACCCAGTAGTGGAGTTGCTGGATCATATGGTGGCTCTATTTTTAATTTTTTGAGGTACCTCCTTATCTTTTCCACAGTGGCTGCACCATTTTACGTTCCCACCAACGGTGCACGAGGGTTACCACTTCTCCACATCCTCATCGACACCTGTTATTTTTCTTCTTTTGGATGCTAGCCATTCTGGCAGGTGTAAGGTGGAATCTCAGTGTGGTTTTGATTTGTATTTCCCTGATGCCGAGCGATGCTGAGCAGATTTTCATGTGTCTGTTGGCCATCTGGATGTCTTAGTTGGAAACTTTTCTATTCAGTTCCTCTACCCATTTTTTAATTGGCTATTATTTGGGGGTTTTGGTATTGAATTATGTAAGTTATTTATATATTTCAGAAATTAACCCTTCATCAGAGATCTTATGCAAATACGTTCTTCCACTCAGCAGACTGCCGTTTTGTTTTGTTGTTTCCTTCATTGTCCAGAAGCTTCTAATTTTGATGTAGTCCCTAAAGTGTATTTTTGCCTTTGTTTCCCTTGCCTGACAAGACAGATCTAGGAAACTATTAATAAGGCTGATGTCCAAGAAATTTCTGCTTGTGTTTTCTTCTAGGATTTTTATGGTTTCAGGTCTCACATTTACGCCTTTAATCTATCCTGAGTTTCTTTTTGTGTATGGTGTGAGAAAGTTGGCCACCCTCCTTCTTTTTTATGTAGCTGTCCCGTTTTCCCAGCACCATTAACTGAAAACACTGTCTTTTCTTCACTGTATATTCTTGCCTCCTTTGTCATAGATTGAATAACCTACATAAGCATCAGTTCATTTCTGGGCTCTCTATCCTGTTCGTTGATCTTTGTGTCTGTTTTTTGTGCCAGTACCATGCTGTTTCAATTTCTGTAGCTTTGTAGTATATTTTGAAATCAGATTGTGATGCCTCCAGCTTTGTTCTTCTTTCTCAAGATTGCTCTGACTATACAGGGTCTTCTGTGGTTCCATACCAATGTTAGGATTGTTTATTCTGAAATGTGTGAAAACTGCTGTCCTATGTTGATCGTGATTGCACTGAATCTGTATATTGCTTTGGGTAGTATGGACATTTTAACAGTATTATTCCTCCAATCCATGAGCATGATGTCTTTTCATTTGTTTATGGTGTCTTTAATTTCTTTTATCTGTGTTTTATAGTTTTCAGAGTCTAGGTCTTTCACTTTACCTTGGTAAAGTTTATTCCTAGGTATTTTATTTTTGGTGTAGTTACAATTGGCATTGTTTTCTTAATTTCTCTTTCTGCTTTGTTATTAGTGTATAGAAATGCCCCAGATTTCTGTGTATAAACACCAATTAACACCAGTTTTTTTGTGTGTATTAATTTTATATCTTGCAACCGTACCGAGTGCTTTTATTTGAACAGTGTTTTGGTGAAGTCTTTAGGGTTATCTATAGTATCCTGTCCTCCGCAAATAGTGAGTTTTCTTTTTCCCCTCCCCATTTGGATACCGTTTCTTTCTTTCATTGTGTGCTTGCTGTGGCTAGGACTTACAGTACTGTGTTAAATCAAAGTGGTGAGAGTGGACATCCTTATCTTGTTCCCAA
>RCUC01171569.1:0-14291 GCA_003697995.1 Taxidea taxus jeffersonii | reverse complement strand
TCCCCACTGAGCAGAGAGACCCAGGCAGGGCTCGATCCCAGGACCCTGAGATCATAACCTGGACTGAAGGCAGAGGCTTAACCTACTGAGCCACCCAGGCACCCCTAGAATTCATTTTGATGATTATTCTAGTAACCTGAACAACTGAAGATTATTCTAGTACAAACACACATACTAAAGCCAGATAAAAATAAGTTGTAAGTATCTTTATCTCTGGACCCTTCTAGTAGGAAAAATAATTTTGTAAAAGCTAGCTACATTAAGGTAATTTGGTCCATGTTTTCAGCTTTCTAAAGATCTGGCTTAATGCAGGAGTGGATGTAGACTATTCCAGTAAGACTACAAAAATGATAAATTTCCATTAGAAAATTCCTCTCTCAATTAAGCTTTTGATAGATACTCAGGATCAATGAGTCAAGATGACACTACTAGAGAAACAAAGTGTAGATGTGTCCCAGAAGACCACCCCACCACGGCAGCTTGGCTGTAGTAGGAATTTCTGCTTTATTTCAAAGCTAATAGTGTGTTTCTTCAGCACTCCTCATTTGCAGAAAGTAGACAAGAATTGAAAGTTGTGATTACCTTCTCTCCATGAAGACTTTATTAGATGTCCTTCAGAGGTCTCTGAGAATATGTACTTCTCCCTTGGTCTCTAGTATTTCACATTTTACATTTTGACTTGAACTCTATCTTCTGGCAGAACAAAGGATCTTAACTTAGTCCCATTAAAACATGTGGGTTTTTTTTTTTTCTATTTGTTTTTTCATTTTCCTCAAGTAAAGGCTATTGACCTGTTAACTCAGCCAGTTCCAAAGGATATCAGTTTGTTTTAAACTATTTGTTTAAGGAATTCAAAAGGTGGCTGGGCCTTTCTGCTTATTCTTATACTCTGATAGGTATGAGAGCATATGAGAGCATATGATAGGTATGATGATAGATATGAGAGAGCATGCTAACATCCCAAGATAGTCTGGTTCCTGAATACAGCTTAGTCCGGATAATAAAATTATGTATACTCAGTGGCAGAAGTCCATTTAACAAGGTCCAAAGCCATGCAGGACTTGCTAGAGTTTGGAGGTGAGGGTGAGGGTTAGGGGAGCAGGATGCGTCAGTCCTCTGCATGATAAAAGAGCCCATCTTCCACATACAGGTCCTTAATGACTACTCTGTATCAAAGTTAAGAATATAGAGACTTTGGGGTGCCTGGGTAGCTCAGTGGATTAAGCCTCTGCCTTCTGCTCAGGTCATGATCTCAGGGTCCTGGGATTGAGCCCCGCTTTGGGCTCTCTGCTCGGCAGGGAGCCTGCTCCCCCACCCCCGGCTGCCTCTGCCTACTTGTGATCTCTCTCTGTGTCAAATAAATAAATAAAATCTTTAAAAAAAAGAATATAGAGACTTTGGTTCCCTAGAAATGATAGAAATCGATGCACCAGGAATTCTAGCTATGGGCATATTGGCTTTTAAAGCTGTAGAGCTTGGTGCAAAAGGGCAGATGAGTACAAATTCAATTGGACCCATTGCTGTGCTTCATTCAGTTTCCCTATGGGGAGGATGACCAGCACAGGTACACATGAACTGAAGTATGTATCTTTTTAAGGACCAAAAATAGAGAGAAATGCAAAGGGCTACACATTTGCTAGCCAGCCTATCTCATGCTCTAACTTACATAAGTTTCCTAGAGGTGAATTCCTAGTTCGCTGAATTGCAGCTATTATGCAAACTCAACAGGCCCGGTGGGCACTAGTTCAGGTAGGGTTTCTTCACCACTTGTACAATGTTCAGGTCTCCCATCAGATATGGGGAAATAATGCTACAACCTATGAAGCCTCAACTCTTAATGGCAGCTGTCATTCTTCATATGTGATAGCTAGAACCACATCTCCTATTTTTTAAAAAAGATTTTATTTATTTATTTTTTAAAGATTTTATTTATTTAATTGACAGAGATTATAAGTAGGCAGAGAGACATGCAGAGGAAAGAGGGGCAGGGGGAGCAGGCTTCCCACTGAGCAGAGAGCCCGATGTGGGGCTTGATCCCAGGACCCTGAGATCATGACCTGGGTTGAATCAAAGCAGAGGCCACTGAGCCACCCAGGCACCCCAAAGATTTTATTTATTTGAGAGAGAGAGAGAGAGCATGAGCAAGGGGAAGGGCAGAGGGACAAGCAGACTCCCCACTAAGCAGGGAGCCCAATATGGAGCTCCATTTCAGGACTCCGGGATCATAACCTGAGCCGAAAGTAGACACTTAACTGATTGAGCCACACAGGTGCCCCTTCCCTTTTATTTTTCCTTTTTTTTTTGGTAAACACTGTGGTTTTGGCATGGTGCAGGCCATGACAAAGTAAAGACCACATTTTTTTTCAGGATATTGCTAATATCAATATCAAATCAATATTTGATTTGATTGATTGATTGCTAAATCAATATCAATATCAAATATCAAATTTGCTAAGGAGCTGCAATTCCATTAGCCAATAATAATAATATATTTTTCAAAGGCCTTTGGATCCAATGAGAGTCTCATTAGAATGTCATAGAAACCATAGGTGGTGTGCATAACAAAAAAAGGGGGAGAGGTAGGTCTGTATTAAATATTACTTGAATGCTTACTATGTGACCGAAGCTAAAAAGACAGTTGAAATAAACATTTTTCAGGAAAATTCTGATCTAAGCTCAAGTATTTGTAGAACTAAGGTAATTACAAATTACCTTTAACAGAACTAGTTACAATGCTGACCAAGTATACTCAAGATTATTGTTAAGGGAAGCCTAGGTGGCTCGGTTGGTTAAGCATCCAATTTTTCATTTTGGCTCAGATCATGATTTCAAGGTTGTGAGACTGAGCCCCACATCAGGCTCCACGCTGGGTGTGGAGCCTGCTTAAGATTCTCTTTCTCCCTCTAACCCTCCCCCTCTAAAAAAAGGTTATTGTCATATGTACTTTTCTATCCAACCAGTTTAATGATAGAACCAAATAAGATTCCAAAATGATTCTTCATAACTCATTCTCCTGAGTTCTGACCTCTTCCCTTGGAAAAAATCAATCACATTAAAGCCTTTGGTTAATTTTTTTCCTTTTCAGAGCTTGGATAAATAAAGAAATCTGTGAAAGTCACTCTAGTTAAGATAGAACTCGGCATATTTAGATAAGCAAGTTGGGCAACAACAGTTAAGGTGTCTTTGTTGACAGTGGCAGCTAGCCTGAGTATTTCCAAATTCGATTTATTTTTTAACTTATCTTCACGTTTAAATTTCGAACTGAGTTTTTACATCGGTAAGGAACCGGCTCTTCATTTTTAAGTTCTAATTTGTCATTCTCGTATGAACAGCACCATAGGTAGCCAAAGAACATATATGGGCAAATTTTTGGAAATATTTTAGCGAGTAAACGAAGAAGAAATGACAGAGCCAGAATGTCACAATTTTGCAATCCCTAATGAATCAGTGGATGTAGGCACTGAGCATCACCTGATGCCTAAGCATCACAGAAAGAGTGACAATTGGATGGCAGGTGCCTCCTGATGGAAACACACAATCACTTCTGAAGTATTCTGCCCCAAATTTCTAACCTGAGTCTGATCAAGCCTCTAGAGCCACTTACAGTGATCAGTTTACAAAAGCACAGAGGTCAGAAGCACATGAGAAACTGTTCCCTGGGGGTGTAGTCCACAAAATCCAGACCGCAGGAAATGCTACAGTACAAGTTGCAAGAACATCAAAAGAGATGGAGGGGAAAAGTGGAGACGAAAGAAACACAAGAGATGTAGCAACCCATGGCTGTGTTAAAAAAAGACAAATTTTGGAAATTTGTATACTTGATGTCCATAGTTAATGCCATTAAGAAGTTATGGCTAATGTTTAAGATATTACAATGGTTTTGTCATTTTGTGTGTTTTCTTGTTTGATTGTTTAAGTAGGCTCCATTCCCCACTCTTGACCCTGAGATCAGGATCTGAGCTGAGATCAAAAGTAAGATGCTTAATGGACTGAGCCACCCCAGGGACACTTATGTGTATTTTTAAAAAGATTTCTTCTTTAGTGATACATACTGACATATTCACTGACAAACTATTACATCTGGGATTTGCTTCACAGTAACAGAATGGAAAAAAAAACACAAAATAATAGAACAGGGAAAAGTAGGTAGGGGTATAGATGAAATAAGATCAGTCATGGGTAGATAATTTCTAAAAAAGGTGATGCATGTGTTGGAGTTCATTAATATGTATACCTTTTTAGATGTTTGGAATTTTCCATAATTAAAAAAATTCAAATTGCTCTGAAGTTCATACTTTATCTGCTCTTCCAAACCACAGAAAGCAAGTTTCTCTGCCAAGTGTATAAGGATTCTTAAAGATAGGATCATTCAAAACAGCATGGTGTCATAGAAAGAATCCAACAGGTTTCAGATTGGCATTCTGGCTTCCCCGTTTTCCAACTGTCTGACCATGTGACCCTGGGTACACCATTTCCCTTCTTTGGGCCTGAGGTTCCTCATCTGTACTGTTGTAAGCCACACAGTATTTATGTTATATTATGTTTATGTTAGATTTATGTTAGATACCCAATAGGTACCTGCAAATACCACATTTGAGCTAAAAGAATGATGAACTTATAAATTGAGGCTGCCTTCTTCTATAACTTCTGGGTTAATCTTAGGATCCCTTTGGTCTGCTTCCCAGATGTTGAAGAAGTTGCTCAGGTTGCATTGGTTGAAGTCTGGGTCAAACAAGAAGTTCTTCAAGCATCTGAACCTCATTTAGGTTCTTCTACTCTATTCTTTCTAGAAGAATTCATTAATTCTTAATATACAGATGAAATAAAATGTTAACTACTTCAGGGTACAGGTCTTTCACCTTCTTCATTAAGTTTATTCTTAGGTATTTTATTCTTATTGGTGCAGTTGTAAATGGGATTGCATTGAATGAACAAAGTGAATGAATAAATGGAACTGGCATCAAATTGTCTATTTGGTTTCAGCCTGCCAGCATTAAGTAGAATATCACTTTCTAATTTCCACAGGCATTAGATCAAAAACAATACCAATAATTAGTACTTTTGCTGCAGGCATTTTTCTGGTGCTTTATTCATATTAATTTAATCCTTTAGCCATATATAATGCATCATTTTTATCCCCATTTTATAAATCAAGAAACTGAAGCACCAAGAATTAGGTAACTAAGCCAGTATCACATAGCCAGTACATGGCAGGGCTGACTCCTGAGCCCACTGATGGTAAGATTTTTTTTTTAAAGATTGTATTTATTTATTTGACAGACAGATCACAAGTAGGCAGAGAGGCAGGCAGAGAGAGAGGAGGAAGCAGGCTCCCTGCTGAGCAGAGAGCCCGATGTGGGGCTCAATCCCAGGACCCCGGGATCATGACCTGAGCTGAGGGCAGAGGCTTTAACCCATTGAGCCACCCAGGCATTTTATTCTTATTGAATAAAGGTATTTTATTCTTATTGGTGCAATTGTAAATGGGATTGTGTTGAATGAACAAAGTGAATGAATGAATGGAACTGGCATCAAATTGTCTATTTGGTTTCAACCTGCCAGCATTAAGTAGAATATCACTTTCTGATTTCCAAGGCATTAGATCAAAAACAATATCAGTAATTAGTAGTTTTGCTGCAGGCATTTTTCTGGTACTTTATTCATATTAATTTAACCCTTTAGCCATATATAATGCATCATTTTTATCCCCATTTTATAGACCAAGGAACTGAAGCACCGAGAATTAGGTACTAAGCCAGTATCACATAGCTAGTACACGGCAGGGCTGACTCCTGAGCCCACTGATGGTAAGATCTTTTTTTTTTTTTTTAAGATTTATTTATTTATTTGACAGACAGATCACAAGTAGGCAGAGAGGCAGGCAGAGAGAGAGAGGAGGAAGCAGGCTCCCCGCCAAGTGGAGAGCCCGATGCGGGGCTCGATCCCAGGACCCCTGGATCACTACCCCAGCCGAAGGCAGAGGCTTCAACCCACTGAGCCACCCAGGCGCCCCTGATGGTAAGATTTTAAGATACTTGGTTAACAAATTCCTACCTGTTCATGGTCTAAAGCTACCCACTCCTTATAAGCAGATATGTAACTGACTTTTAACACTCCAACGACGGAAACTCTAAATGCTAGATTATATGAGAAGTTAGCCCTGACACCGACGGCTAGTCACTCTGCTACTTCACAAAACTGCAAATACGCCCGCAATCCTTCAGGTGTGGAATGCTAAAAGTGCATGCGGCAGGGATCTCTGTGTACATCCAGATGTGGTGTACTGACTCTCAACACGTTTGCCTTTGCTTGCATTTCAGTGTACTACATCGGCCACATAAAAAAGCAAGCCTTCCTAACGCTAAAGAGGGGGAAAGGTCATGCAGCACGCACAAGTCTACCTTGCCTAACATCCTTCCCCTGGGTGACAAAAACTTTAAAAAATTAAAAGCCCAGCATCTCAGATCCCATACTTCCTGTTCACGCTTAAGTGTTCAACTAACCATTGGTGGTATTAACTAGAAAGTCCCTGGGATGAGACCTCTGCAGGCACCCTCGTGTGAAACAAGGAGTTGCCTGCTCAGACTGATCCGCTCCCGACTTGAAGCCAAAAAGAGCCCGACTGCTCCCCGGATCTAAGACACCCACACCCCGCAAACCCGCAGGAGCACAAGCCATTCCCTTTAACGCGTGCTTGAAAACCGCGGAGCCCAACTAAGAGGAGGAGCAGGGCCCTGGCCCTCTACAGCCCCCGGTCCTCGCAGCTCCGGCAGCCGCCGCAGCCTCGTGGGGCGGGGGTGGCGGGCAGCGGGCAGCGGGCAGCCGGGCGGTCCGCGCGGAGGCTCTGGGAACGTTGGGCCCCGGCTCGCGACGGGCGTCGGCTGCGCCTGCAAATCGCCACCCGGCCGGCAGGGGGCGCCGCGGACGGAGCCGGGCGTCCGGGAGGGGGCGCGCGAGGCCGCCTGGGGCCCCGCTTCGCCGGCCCCCGCCCCTCCCCCGCCGCCCTCCTCGCGCCGCGGCCGGCGAGCCCCATGCGAGGGGAGGGGGGTGGGGAGCGGCGGGCGCCCGAAACGGCCCTGCAGCTCCGAGCGCCGCGCGGGAGCGGCGCGAGCCCGAGGGGGCGGGGAGGCGGGCGGGCGTGCGCGCGCCGGGCGTGGGTGTGGGCGTGGGTAAGTAGAGCGGGCGCGGCGGGAGCGCGGGGCAGAGGGACGCTGGCTACCCTGGACAGCGCATCTTCGCCCGCCGGGGTCGCGGCGCCTCAGCGGATCATGGTGAGTGGGCGCCGCGCGCCGCCGCCGCCGCCGCCTTTCTCCTTTCTCTCCTCGACCAACGCACTGGGCGGGAAGGGGCCGGGCGGACGGCGGCAGCGCGGGAGCTGCGGGTTCGACTGCTGGAACCCGTGGCGCTCGGTGGGCCTGGGGAGGGGGCGGTGAACGTTTGGGCGGGGCGGGCGCGCGGGCCGGGGCCGCGGGCTCGGGATCTTTGTCTGGGGGCCGCGGTCCCGCCCCGGCACCTCGAGGCGCCCGCTCGCGTCCAGCCTCCTGTTGCAAGCGCGCAGCCGGCCGGGCGGCCGGGATGCCCGACGAAACCGCCCCCCGTTCCCGCGGCGGCCATTCCCGCTCGCCTCCCACACCGTGCGTTCCTCCCCGGCCCGACCCCCGGCGTTTCCCTCGCGGGGTCCCGACCCTGCCTGCGGAAATTCCGGGGGTTTTGTCTCTAACGGTTGAATCCATGCCTCCTCCCCTCCCTGCGCCGTGCCTGCAATCCCGGGGGTGTGTCTGCGTGCTTGCCCCGGCCTCCCTGGCTTTGCATCGTGGAATCGGGGAGGTTCCCATTTGTTTACGGAGATTGGGGGGGTGGGCGGTCTGGTGTGTTCTTTGCGACGACTGCTCTCCCAGTTTCCGGGGCCAGTACTCGACTCTGAATTCACCTCTTTTTGCTGCCCACGGGGCTCTGTCCTGGAGAGAGAGGGGTGCGTGTGTGTCCGTGTGTATCCCGTGGACTGCCTGAGAGTTTTGGCAGAAGAACCTGGTTCTGTGACTACAAAAAGAGAAAGTGATGTGGTTCCATATGGTTCCTTCTCCACTATGGGGCTTGTTAAAGTATGCTAATCTCCTTTCTTTTTCCCACCCCAGCTGACACTGATCAGGCCCGGATATTGCTCGCTCTCTCCACCCTCTCAGGCTCACACCATCTACCTGATTATACGTGAAGTGAAGCCGCCTCCGCCTTCTCTGGCCACCCTGTCTAAAATTTCAGCCTTTCCTACCCCACCCACCACAGTTCCTATCACCCTTCTTGCTTCATTTTTTTTTTTCCTTTATAGCATTATTTAACAGACCCTTTTGTTTATCTTGTTTGCTGAACGTGTTCCCCACTAGAATGTAAATATCAGCGCTGAGATTTTTTTCATTTTGTTCACTGCTAATATTTCTGGTACCTGTAACAGTGCCTGGCACATAATATGTGCTTGATAAAGAGAAAATTAACCCCAAAACCCAACATACTAATGCCGCTGTACATATGGGAAGCACTAGGGCAACTACAAGGATTACCTATCCAGTTGACAGTCCATAAGGATGAGAATCTCAAGGGAAGTTTGAGAAGAGGGATGCTCTTGGAAATGAGGGACTCACTGTAGTGACTCTCAATGAGAAGAGCAGAGCTAGCCATCTCTTATTGCCTGGGTCTATCACTTCATGTCCTTGACACCTTTGCACTTGGATGGATAAAGCAGTTTTAGAGTTAACTGGCTCCTTGGGGGCCTGAACCTCTGTTACAGATTATTATGAATTGTAATGAGTAAGAAAAGTCCAAGGATATCACCTTAATTGGAATGGAAGAGTCATGGGAATTAATCTCAGCCGAAAGGGCTTGCTCTTGTTAACTCTACCCTGTACTGTTGTGGTACTGCCTTCTCAGAAAAGCATTTTTCAGAAACTTTGGGTTTTCCGAGGAGATATTTTTATGCCTATGTCCACATAGAAGTCCTGTCACTTTTAAAAAATGATGCTGGCAGTGGGAAGGTTTCTGGGGGCTAAATTCCAAAATAAGCTACTGGGTCTGTACAGAGAGATACTGCTTTGAATCCATGTCCAACATGAATGTAGTTTCTCTCAATGTCTGCTAATTAGTCTTATTCCAAAGCTTATATTTTTTCCTTCAAATTCCCTTTTGCTTTCCCCTTTCTATAGTGTGAATGTTTAGCAGTCCTTTGTTTTAAGCCTGGGGACATGTGTTTTTATAATCTGAGCGGAACTGCCTAGTAAAATGTACATGGGCAAGTTCCTGAAAATGATGTAATTTAGCTGTTACTCTTCATGTTTACAGTTCTGTGATAACTGCTGTCATGGCTAGGTGGGCAGTAAAGATGAAAGATGGAAAGGAAGGAATGATACCTTTGTCTTTAAAATTAAATCCAACCACCAAACATAAATGAAAGACACCTCATTCTTTTGGTCCCAATTTATATTTGTAGGAGATTTTATGTTATTCCAGTCAAAATATCTAGCCATTTTTTCCCCCTGTCTATTCCTCAAAGCATACTGTTTTTCAAGGAATATAAATCCCCTTTCAAAGTTATCCTGTTGGGTAAGCTTAATTCTTGATCTTTCAACAAAAAGTTGAAAAACACTTAAAAACTTAACTTAAAAGTGTCACTTTTAAGTTACTTAAAAAGTCACTTAAAAGTGACTTTTTTTAATTGGCGTATAATTGATCCCTTCAAAACATTTTAATCACAGTTTGGGAGGTTCAGGTGCTTTCATAGTCTGAAAGAGGATTTTTAAAACTTAAGTAGCTCCATATTGTAAATTTGTTATATTCAGAAAACAGGGTCCTACTATTGAGGGATGTGCCCAGAATCCTCTTCCTTGGACAGTCTACCATCTAACCTGAACGTTTTGGATATTTCAGAGTAGATGTTGATAAGAGACAAGAGGTTACACCAGTAAGCTCTTATTTAAGCTCAACAGGGTAAAAATATGCCAACATGAGTAGCTCAGCAAAATTCTGAGGTTACAAATTTGTACATTTGTATCTTAATCAAATTAGGACATCCCTGGTATGTCCCTGACTGTTGACAGTGAACCATTCTAATAAATTGTTAGTTTAAATATAACCATTTAAAATCTAACAATTGAAGAGTTGCAGAGTGTAAAATTGTTCTGGAGTTGATGATGTGGCAGTTTAGACCTTGAGATCTGGAGTGAGTCATGGATTTGAACCCCAACACCAAGATTTAACTGTGTGACCTTGGGCAGGTTAACTTGTTTAGAACTTAGTTGTTTGTTTGTTTTTTTCTATAAAAGAAGACAATGATGCCATTTCATAAAGCTGTTGGAAGGAACAAAGAAGATAATGTACTGTGGCCAGTATAGTTCTTCGAGCATTCAGTGAATATTATCTTTTATAATGACGTGTGTTCTTTCTACCATATCTGGCTGTTTTCAGTTGAAAAATCTCAGAATAATGTCTATGATTTACTCATGGATCTCATACCCTTATGTGATCCTGAAATGTATCTAGTATTGCTCTGTATCAACACTGTCCAGTAGGAATATACAAACTGTATATGTAATTTAAAATTTTCTAATAGTGTCATTAAGAAGTAAAGACAGGTGAAATTAATTTTAATCATAGATTTTAGTGAACCCAATTCATGCAAATATTATTTCAACATGTAACCATTGTAAAAAAAAATTAGATAGTACACATTTTTCCCCCATATGAAATCAACATCTTGTTATGTGTTTTATACTGACAGCACATTCCGTTCAGGTGAGCCACAATTTCAGGAGCTCAGTAGCCACCTGTGGGACAGAACAGCCCCAGATGACATACATCTTCCAAATTTACCTCCTCTGTGCTGGGGACCTTCCCTCTTGTGAGAACCTCACTGCCGCCTAAACCTAGTGTTACCAAAAGTCAGCTACTCAGCTTTCAGACTGTCCTCTCTGTTCCCTTTGGCTGCTAGTAATTCCACCAGCTCTCAAGTCTACTGTGTCTGAAATTGGATTCTTACTTGCCTTTTTCTTTTATGTTGTTCATTGTATATCTTCTCGCATTTTGAGACTCTCTTTATATCTTCTCTCTTCTCCAGGCCCCTCTCCAATATTGTCTTTCTTCCAGATTTCCTCCTTTGTGGCCTCTTAGCTTTTAACGTTTGTACTTGAAGCTCATTATTTTTTCAAGGCCAGAGTCCTCCTTGTCCTGTAGTAGCTTAAAGCTAGGGGTGCTCTGGTCCTGACATGTTTCCAGGGTTTCCCTCTTCCCTGCTCTCTCTGTTGGGCTTCCCTTCCTTCTGGCAACCCCCTCGCCTACCCTCCTGCCTCTGGAGAAAAGGTCGCTCTCTGCCTCCCTATCGCTGGGCTCCGCATTCTCGCCATTCTCTCATAGCTCTTTCGTATGTTAATTTATAAATGCTTTCTATTTTATATCTTTTTCTTGTGTTTCACACCTTTATCAAATATCCAAAGAAATAGAAATCCTTTAACTGAAAATCTGATATTGCAATGACCCACCCAAGGAAAGAAGCACAGATAAAGGAAGGGGAAAAATAAACCATGAGAAGGGAAAATGAAATTATGCTTTGAGCTTTAACTATCTTTCAAGAAGTATCAATGGACCTGATTAATAATAATAGCAACAACAACCACAACTTGGTAACACCTTACTCGGGCTTTATAGGAAACAGAACAGCTTTCCTCTAGCCTGGTGAACAGAGGCAGGAAACAACAGCAAGGTGTTGGACCAAGAGTCAATAAACCTAGTTTCTTTCTAGACCTTCCTTTTTTTTTTTTTTTTAACTGACTAGCTCTATTACCTTAATCCCATCACTCTGAGACACTATTTACTCATCTGCAAAATGGGGTATTCTCCTTTCACAGAGTTATTTTGGCAGAATCAGTGGAGCCTTTACCCTGGCTCTTCTCTCTGGCTGCCTGGCTAGATCTTTCTGCCAGAGAGCTGAATGGCTGTCTTCTTAATGCCTTTTTTTTTTCTTTCATAAGTGTTAAGAAAAAACAATCTTAGGATCAAAAAAGTTTTGGGAAGCAGTAGTCAAGACAGGTTCCTTCTTTTCTTTTTCTTTTTTTTTTTTTTAACGTTAATTTTAGGAGTACAACACTGTGATCCAACAAAATCTGTACCTTATGCTATGCTCACTACAAGTGTAGCTATCATCTGTCCCCAGACAGTGCTATTACAATACGATACAAAGCGGACTGTGTTCCCCAGGCTGTACCTTTCATCCTCGTGACTTTTTCATTCCTGAACTGGGCTCCCGCATCTCCTACTCCTCTTCATTCATTTTGTTTGTCCTCCAGTCCCTCCACCCCCTGGCAGTCACCAGTTCTCTGTGTATATGAGTCTGTTTCTGCTTTTCGTTCTTCATCTGCTTTTTTTTCCTTTTTTTTAGGTTCCGTGTATACATGAAATCCTATAGTGTTTGTCTTTCTCTGTCAGACTTAT
This sequence comes from Taxidea taxus jeffersonii, assembly GCA_003697995.1. NCBI lineage: Eukaryota > Metazoa > Chordata > Mammalia > Carnivora > Mustelidae > Taxidea > Taxidea taxus. Next base: position 1,820 of record RCUC01171569.1, on the reverse strand, counting down.
TTCATTTAGCATCATACTCTTTAGATCTTTCCATGTTGTCATACATGACAAGAGCCCATTTTTTGACCAATATTCTACTGTGAGATATATATGCAAATATATCACACATCTTATTTATCCATCTATCGATGGACACCTGGGTTACTTTAATATCTTGGCTATTGGAAGTAATGCTGCAATAAACATAGGGGTGCATATATCTTTTGGAATTCATGTTTTCCTTCCTTTTGGGTAAATACCCAGTAGTGGAGTTGCTGGATCATATGGTGGCTCTATTTTTAATTTTTTGAGGTACCTCCTTATCTTTTCCACAGTGGCTGCACCATTTTACGTTCCCACCAACGGTGCACGAGGGTTACCACTTCTCCACATCCTCATCGACACCTGTTATTTTTCTTCTTTTGGATGCTAGCCATTCTGGCAGGTGTAAGGTGGAATCTCAGTGTGGTTTTGATTTGTATTTCCCTGATGCCGAGCGATGCTGAGCAGATTTTCATGTGTCTGTTGGCCATCTGGATGTCTTAGTTGGAAACTTTTCTATTCAGTTCCTCTACCCATTTTTTAATTGGCTATTATTTGGGGGTTTTGGTATTGAATTATGTAAGTTATTTATATATTTCAGAAATTAACCCTTCATCAGAGATCTTATGCAAATACGTTCTTCCACTCAGCAGACTGCCGTTTTGTTTTGTTGTTTCCTTCATTGTCCAGAAGCTTCTAATTTTGATGTAGTCCCTAAAGTGTATTTTTGCCTTTGTTTCCCTTGCCTGACAAGACAGATCTAGGAAACTATTAATAAGGCTGATGTCCAAGAAATTTCTGCTTGTGTTTTCTTCTAGGATTTTTATGGTTTCAGGTCTCACATTTACGCCTTTAATCTATCCTGAGTTTCTTTTTGTGTATGGTGTGAGAAAGTTGGCCACCCTCCTTCTTTTTTATGTAGCTGTCCCGTTTTCCCAGCACCATTAACTGAAAACACTGTCTTTTCTTCACTGTATATTCTTGCCTCCTTTGTCATAGATTGAATAACCTACATAAGCATCAGTTCATTTCTGGGCTCTCTATCCTGTTCGTTGATCTTTGTGTCTGTTTTTTGTGCCAGTACCATGCTGTTTCAATTTCTGTAGCTTTGTAGTATATTTTGAAATCAGATTGTGATGCCTCCAGCTTTGTTCTTCTTTCTCAAGATTGCTCTGACTATACAGGGTCTTCTGTGGTTCCATACCGATGTTAGGATTGTTTATTCTGAAATGTGTGAAAACTGCTGTCCTATGTTGATCGTGATTGCACTGAATCTGTATATTGCTTTGGGTAGTATGGACATTTTAACAGTATTATTCCTCCAATCCATGAGCATGATGTCTTTTCATTTGTTTATGGTGTCTTTAATTTCTTTTATCTGTGTTTTATAGTTTTCAGAGTCTAGGTCTTTCACTTTACCTTGGTAAAGTTTATTCCTAGGTATTTTATTTTTGGTGTAGTTACAATTGGCATTGTTTTCTTAATTTCTCTTTCTGCTTTGTTATTAGTGTATAGAAATGCCCCAGATTTCTGTGTATAAACACCAATTAACACCAGTTTTTTTGTGTGTATTAATTTTATATCTTGCAACCGTACCGAGTGCTTTTATTTGAACAGTGTTTTGGTGAAGTCTTTAGGGTTATCTATAGTATCCTGTCCTCCGCAAATAGTGAGTTTTCTTTTTCCCCTCCCCATTTGGATACCGTTTCTTTCTTTCATTGTGTGCTTGCTGTGGCTAGGACTTACAGTACTGTGTTAAATCAAAGTGGTGAGAGTGGACATCCTTATCTTGTTCCCAA
>RCUC01171568.1:0-38996 GCA_003697995.1 Taxidea taxus jeffersonii | reverse complement strand
AGGTGGCTCAGTTGTTAAGCATCTGCCTTCGGCTCAGGTCGTGACGTGATTCCAAGGTCCTGAGATTGAGCCCTGCATCGGGCTCCCTGCTCAGCGGGAAGCCTGCTTCTCCCTCTCCCACTCCCCCTGCTTGTGTTCTCTCTCTTACTCTCCCTCTCAAATAAATGGAATAAATCTTAAACAAAAAGATGCAGTCTAAGCCTACCTCTTAAACCCCAAGTCACTGACAGAGAACAAACTGATGATACGCTCTGGTCTTTGGTCGACTGTGACCACATTCATTACGTACATGAATAAGAGGAAGTACTCGGGCACTGGCCTGTGGCAAGAATGGAGGAGCAGAATGCAACCCAATACTGACAGCAGCAAAAGTAACAGTACCATGCCTGGTCCGCAACCCCCCCCTCCGGGGGTAGGGGAGAACCGCAGCCTGCAATATAACCACTGTCAGCCCAATTATGAGGTCACCCTCATTGGAAAACTGGGAAAGGCTCAGAGCCTGTCTCCACACAAGATGACAGCTACAAGAAATAGCCTTTCTCTGAAGTCAACTGACAGATTTACCCTTCATTTGGAAGATCATTAGAGAAGGGGGCCTGACAGCCCCTATTGCCTTTCCCACAGCATAGTAACTCTCACTGTCAGGAAATGGCTTATTTGCTTCCAACCTAAACCCTCCTCAAACTATTAAATCTTAACCCTGTGTCTTCAGCACAAAAGAGACAGCATGTGCTTCTCAGTGTTGTATAATAAATATGATTTGAGGCTAGTAAATCTGTCCTCAGGCAAAATCATTTCCATTTGTTCAACCTTTCCTCCTGGGCTTTATGAATGTCGCTCTTATTTTTTTTTTTTTAAGACTTTAAATTTTTTTTTTAGGTTTTACTTATTTTTTTGACAGAGAGGGAGAAAGCACGAGCAGGGGGAGTGGCAGGCAGAGGCAGAGGGAGAAGGAGAAGCAGGCTCCCCGCTGAGCAAGGAGCCCGATGCGGGGCTCGAGCCCAGGACCTCAAGATCATGACCTGAGTCAGAGGCAGACACTTTACCAACCGAGCCATCCAGGTGCCCCAAATGTCACTCTTCTTCCAAGTTCTTCTAAATGTGAGATTATATGACAGCTGGGCTTAGGAACAGATCCAGATTAGAAATGAGGGGACTGGACAGCTCTGCCACTGACTGGGTTCCTGATGGTGGGCAGGCCAGTGAGTCCCCCATAAGAGGACAAGGATCACCACTGCTCAGGAGCACAGGAAGGGGGGAAGAAGTAAGATTATTTTAGGCTATCCTTGAGTTATCTAGACAGTGACTTGAAAAAATATGATGAAATAGACTTTGTATTTGAAGGGCCCAGGCCTTCTATATCTTTTCTTTTTTCTTTTTTAAGATTTTATTTATTTATTTGAGAGAGAGAGAGAACAAGAGCAGGGTGAGGGGCACAGGGAGAGGCAGGCTCCCCACTGAACAGGGAGCCCCATGTGGGGCTCGATCCCAGGACTCCAGGATGATGACCTGACCCAAAGGCAGACGCTTAACTAACTGAGCAACCCAGGTGCCCAGGCCTTCTATTTCTAAATTAAATATATTATTTCTATTCATGTGCAAATTCACTCATGAAGAGCCCCTTCACTTTCTCACTCCGTGGGTATGGTGGTCCTTTGAGGGTCTTGTTAGCTGTGGCTCCAGGGTCCAAAAGGGTGCTGAACCTTGTTGACTAGAATGAAGGGCCTGAGAGCCTACATGCATCTCTATGTGAATAGAAATTTCTGGAATGTTAGAGTGTGCGTGCACACACACACTCAACTGTAAAGATTAGCTGTCTGTAAGAAATGAGATCCTTTTCTTTATATACTTCTAAAATGCTCAAAAAATATTTTTACCATAAGCATATATTACTTCTATAATCCTAAAAACCCTTACTATAAATGATGGCCATCATCATACATTAAAAGGATTAGTTGAAAATTGTCTGTGGGTCCAGATCTAGGGCTGCCAGCCTGCAAGAGGACTAGGATTGCCCACGTTTCAAATTGCACTGTTGCTCTTCAATCCATATTTGCTAAGGGGTCCACATTGAGCAACATTTCTTCGTCACTTACAAAGCGCTGGCATGAAGTTCATCCAGGGGCTGGCAAGCTATGGCCTGTGGAGCCAAATCTGGCCAACCACCAGTGTTCATAAATAAAGTTCCCTTAGAACACAGCCATGTTCATTCATTTACGTATTATTATCCAGAGTTGTTTTTGTGTGAAAACAGCCCAGTTGAATAGTTGCATCAGAGACTTTAGGGCCAAGAGAGCCTAAAATACTTCCTATTTGGCCATTTACAGAAAACGCGTGCTGGTCCCTGGGTTAGAGATGGAGGCTCGGACAGTGAGCAACCAGAGCCCTGTACCCTCCCTCATGGCACTTCGTGTCTCACTCAGTCCCACAAAGATGTGTAACTGTGACACACTAACAAAGAAAGGTGAGGTCTGGTGCTACTAGAGAATATTCTGGGCAATTGCCCTATTTGGAAATATCAAGGTAGACAAAATGCAAAATCAAACAGCAGGTACATAAGTCCTATGACAGGAATTAGGAAAACAGCAACACCACCACCACCACCCCCAGAAATGATCCAAAATGGCTGGAGGTAAAGGCCTCGAAATGTGTGTGGCACCAGATAAGGCTGGGTGGGAAGTGGGAGACGCATGTGCAGGACTCTAGGGCACTCTGGGAACCACGATAAGGACTTATCTTTACATGAGGAGAAATGGGGAGCCCCAAGGCTTTCCAGGGAGGCTGTTGGAGGCACGACAGTCTTGATGATCTGAGAGGATTTCTCTGGCTTCCAAAGGGAGTAAGTTTAGAGATTCGGGAGGAGCGATTAACCAGTGTGGAAGCTGTTTTGCAGAAGCCTAGAGGAAGAAGAGGAGAGCTTGGCCCTCCAGGTGCAGATGGCAGGTATCACAGGGGGAGGTGTGTCCAGTGAAGCTGCAAGAGCAACAGCTCCAGATGGTGCCCTTGGCCATGAAGGAGGCACCTGTCATCCTGGGCACCATGGTTCCAGATACACTGGAGATACTCAAGAATGAGAAAAGACCAATGGTGGTTCATAACTTCGCCTTTCCCTTCCCCAGGCTTCTGTGCACCCTGACGTTTTGGTGGATGACCAGTCTTTTGGAAACATCAACAGTGGCCATTTCCTTATGTGGCCCCGTTCAGTCATGCATCCTTGTCAATTCACTCAAAACACTGATGTGATATGAGTCCACTTCTTCCCTTAGTTATAAATATTAAAATAATGATACAGGGACCTCCTGAAACCAATGCTACCATCTCCCAGACACAGCGGGAAGGCTCAAGCTGGGTGATGTCGGGTTACCTAGGACATGAGGGCAAAGGTAAGAACTTGCATGGGGGGCAGAGGACATCAGTTTACTAACAGTCCTAAAGGAAAAAGGAATTTCTGTACTTTCAAGGATGTGGGAAGTGCTGAGTTGGAGTGAAGGCCCTCTCCTGGTCCCAAAGCAGGGTGTGTGACATTACCCAGGGATGAAGTGTCAGAATGTGCTGGGTTCAGCTGTCTTTCCTACTCTGGGCAACCAGACAGGCACCGGAGGGACTCTCAAGCTCTCAAGGGCTGATGGATGGATGAGTGGGTACTCTCTGTTACAGAGGTGGGGCTCTGGAGGGTGTGGTTTTCTTGCCCCCCCCGCACCCCCCACCCCGGGGCAGTTGGCACCTGGTCAGGAGCTGGGCTCTCCTGAGGCTTGTACATGGCACCTGGCCCACTTCCAGCTGCAACAGCTCCACACCCCACAGAAGCAAGAGCCCTCCCTCATCCTGGCCATACTCACTGAGACTCAGTGATACTTGCTGCCTGACAAGGGTTTTTAGATGATCCCCCCTTCCCCAACCCTTTGGAGAATGTCTGTTTGCATAATGGCCACAGGATGGGCTCAGGGTGGATCAGAGTAGAGCACGATTGCAAAAAGGGGGCAACAACCCCCTCAGCCCAGCGCAGCACCTCCGGCTCCTGTAACCCACCATGGCTTCAGCACAAGGGTGCCCCTGGGGGCGGCCAGCATCCGCGGGCATAGGCATGCGGCTGTGGGCTGGGAACGTGCTTCTGCTCTATGAAATCCTGATAAGCGAGCCTGATAACTTTGCAAAGAGCAGCTTCACTCAGCAGAGGGAAATAGGAGCTCCCTGCACGTTAACAGGTTTGCTAACAGAGGCAGCTCCACGAGCTCTGATGTCAGAGAGCCCCGGTCCCACCCTTCCTGGCTGTGTGAGTGTGGACGACTAAGCCACCCTCTCTGTGCCTCAGTAGCCTCCTCCGCCCAAGGAGGATCACAACAGCACCAATTTCCTGCGGCTGCCATGAGGATTACGTGAGATCACATGTGAGAACAGGCCTGGAAGAGTGCCCAGGGTGGTAAGGAAACCCCCAGCGAGCTCTCGGCCCGACCTGAAGCTCCACAAAGGACGTCGAGAGGCATCTTGTACTTAGCACGGCTAACACGCCAGCTCCTCTCTGGGATCCTGGTCTTGTTCACTGCAACCCCATTCTTTCAGTTGTTCTGGCCAAAGTCCTTGGAGTTGTCTGCGACTCCTCCCTTTCTCTCCCTCTTGGCTCTTCCTCCAAAATAGACCTAGAATGAGACGGCCACCCCCAGTGGTCCAAGCCACCACTGTCTCTTGCTGGATTATTGAAAGCTCCCATCTGGCCTCTCTGCTTCTGCCTTTGAACCCACACAGCCTGTTCTCAATACAGTTGCCAAGATAATCCCATTAAAATTTAAGACAGAGCACATCAAAAACCCCCCACTCAAAGTCAGCACAGTGACTCTCACACGAGTAAAAGCCAAGTTCCTTACAAACAGCCCAGGAGCCCTACATGGTCTGCCATCTCCCACCCCACCTTCTCAGACCTCATCTCCTGCTACTCTCCTCATGGATCTTTCTCTTGCTGTATTGGCCTCTTCCTCAATCATGAGGAACACTCCTGCCTCAGGGCCTTTGCACTTACTGTTCTCTCTGCCTGGAACATCCAGCCCCCAGGTACCTGCATGACTGGCTTTGTCCATTCCTTCAGGTTTGTACCCAAAATCACCTCCACAATGACACCTTCCCTGAAAGCCCTTTGAAAACATCACCTTTTCCCTGTAGCTCATATCCTGCTGCCTTACTTTATTTTTCTTCTTAGTACTTTCACTATTTAATTTGTTATGTCTTTTATTTATTTTATCACCTGTGTCCTCTATCAAATAGTAAGCTCCACGAGAGAAGGTATTTTTGTCTGTTTGATTCACTGCTCTGTTCCCAGGGCCAAAAACGGTGCCTGACACATGGAAGATGCTCTAATAAATATTTCTTGATTTAGGGAATTAGCTAATTCCCTAAATTAGTTCCTAATTCCCTAATTCCCTAAGAAGGCCGAGGGCTGAGGGCCTTGTTAAAGCATTAGGCATTCCTGCCAACTGAAACTCAATCAAAACTCAAAACCAATCATGCCTAAAACTAAGGTCCAAGTCGACTGGAACATGTAATTTAACCTTTATTGTCAAATGCTATTTCAGCCACCTGTCTACTCTGCAAAATGAAATGTCCCATATTTTTTATCTTGATTCAAAGTGTAAGATGTCCTCAACCTGACCTCTTCAGAGGGAGCCATACACTGTCCAGCACTGGGTCAGCAGAAGCTGACCTGAATACTAACGGTGCTTCTATTTTTGGTTCACACCATGAGTCGGTTTCTCTTTTATTCCTCCTTCCTTTCAGTGGCCAAGAAGATACATCAGCAGGCAACAAATTATGGTTGCCACAGATGCTGTGTTCCATGGGGCCAATCCGTTATGCGGCCCCTCGAGATGTGATCTACGACTTGAAGGGGGACCACAGTCTCAATCCAACAGCAATTCTAGGAGTAAGACCAGATCACAGGAAGCACAAGCTCCTAGCGAGTGGGAGGATTTGTTTTCTCATATTCTCACTTGTACTTAAAAAGTTTCACTGACCGTTGAAAAGGAAGAGAAATCTGAAACCCAAAGAATAAACTCTTTATTCAGGGAAAGTTCCATGAGCTTGTAACTGAACTGAGGACAATCTGAAGTCGATTCCAAAGCAAAGCCACAAATCATCCAAAGAACTAAATGAATTCAGTAAAATAAAAATAAGCGAACAACCCTAGTCAGTCAATTTGGAATCTGGAGAGAAAACACGAACGCTGTCACTGGAAGACCTCATGCTCAAGTAGGAAGGACATGAAGATCTCCCATCCAGGCTCTGCATCCAGCAGCTGTGGGACCGTGGTTAAATGGCTTCATTACGCCGAAGCTCAGTGTCCTAAACTCTCAAACATGGGTCCCAACATCTAGTTATAGGAATGAGTTAATTTGCAAAGACCCTTGTCCACAGCGAGGGAATGACAGCTCCTTTCCTGGACTGTCCGAATTTCAGTCTGAACTGAAAGAATGGTGCCCAGAGATGTCACCACTGAACTGTTTGGGGCCAAAAGGGTCCGGAGATGTTCTGCCAATGTAGGGCAAGGCCCTTAGCCTGCTCCTGAGAACAAGCACAAATCCAACAGAAACCCTGAATTCTAAGAGATAGAAAAAGGCAGAAGAGGAGAAAAATGCAAGGAAAAAGAGTCGAGGTGACTCCTGCTTTTGCTATGTGCACCCAAGAAAGGAAGCAATTGTGAGTGACTGACTCTGGAATCATCCCTTTGAGTCAGCCGCTTCCCAGGCTTGCCCAGAGTGAGCGCTGCAGACTGCAATGCCATTGTTCACTGTTTTGTGACAACACACCTCTTGGTGACTCAGGACAGGGAGGGTGGAGGTGTTTCTGACACTAATTTTATTTTTGTTCTTTCAATCACCTCAATCCATTCATTCATCCATCTAGTCATTCAATCTCTCACCAAAGCTCTTTCTAAGCCCTTGTATGATGAGAAATACAAGCCCGGTGTTTGAGAGGGTACACAGATGGAGGGTTTATGCTTTAAGAGAGCTGTAGAATTTTAAGAGTCACCTGCCTAATCCAACGTTTCATTTGTGTGTGTGTATTTGTGTAGGTCTTACACCTTTCATAGCACGTGATTCTTGATCTTGGGGTTGTGGGTTCAAGTCCTACACTGGGCACAGAGCTTACTTAAAAATATAAAAATAGGGACGCCTGGGTGGCTCAGTTGGTTAAGCAGCTGCCTTCGGCTCAGGTCACTGGGATCGAGTCCCACATCGGGCTCCTTGCTCGGCAGGGAGCCTGCTTCTCCCTCTGCCTGCCACTCTGTCTGCCTGTGCTTGCTCCCTCTCTCTCTCTCTCTCTCTGACAAATAAATAAAATCTTTTAAAAATAAATAAATAAATAAATAAATTTAAAGGTAATTTAAAAAAGAGGAGGTCGACTCAGTCAGCAGAGCGTGCGACTCTTGATCTCGGGGTTGTGAGTTCAAGGTTGGTATTAGGTGTACAACTTATGTAAAAAAAATTTTTTTTTAATGTAATAACAACGGGGCGCCCATGTGGCTCAGTGGTTTAAGCATCAGACTCTTGATTTCAGCTCCGGTCGAGTCAGGCTCTGCACTGGGTGTGGAACCTGCCTGGGATTCTCTCTCTCCCTCTGGCCCCCAATCCCCTGCACTCTCTCTCTAAGTAAGACCTTAATAAAACAGACACATTTCTATTTCCTAAGACCTTACCATATTTCAGGTACTGTGCTATAGGTTCATGTGTGTTACTCTGGTCATTTATCACAACACAAATACTCTATGAAGTTAAACACTGTTGCTGTTTCTAATGAACAGATCAGAAAAACAGGACTCGAAGAATTTAACGTCACATAGCCTATAAGCAGGAGAGCAGGAAGTCTGGATTCAAGTCTGGATTCAAACTAGAAAGTCTGTATCAGAATTGTGCTATTCGCTGCACAGGGATTCAAGTATATGATGTCTTCTATGTACCTGTTCTCCAACACAATGAAAATGGGACTGATGTTAGAATAAAGGCCTGTGTGACAGTTTCAGGGTGTGTATAGGTGAGAAGCCACTGATAGGAATTAAAGATCCAGGGCGCCTGGGTGGCTCAGTGGGTTAAGCCTCTGCCTTCGGCTCAGGTCATGATCTCAGGATCTTGGGATCGAGTCCCGCATCTGGCTCTCTGCTTGGCAGGGAGCCTGCTTCCTCCTCTCTCTCTGCCTGCCTCTCTGCCCGATTATGATCTCTCTCTGTCAAATAAATAAATAAAATCTTTAAAAAAAAAAGAAATTAAAGATCCAGAATTTAATCAAGGTTCTAAACTGTGATCACTGTTCCCAGGCATTTACTGAGATCTGAAATATGGCCTCACTGGACCCTTTAGGACAATGCTCTTATAGCTAACCAGAATCTACCCTTCACTGCAGAGCCACTGACACCTAAGCAACATTTACATGGCCAGATTTCTGCTCCTACTTGTCCTACTCACTATTGAAATGAGCAATAGAGTGGAAATTAAGACCCCACATACAAGATGAGAATTAATAACCTACGGCCATTAATGCAGTGGCTCGACTATGAGGTCAAAGTGAAGTATGCAAAGAGCACTAGACTGAGAGCACATAATCATGAGTTCAAATCCAAGCTGTGTGACCCTGGGCGCATTGCTTAACACATCTGAGCCCATTTCCTCATCTCTACAATGAAGACAATGACATCTACCTCAGAGTATTTTTGTGAGATTAAATAAGTGTAAGCCGAATACAAAGCCAGCTCCGCCCAGTGTTCATCTTGATAAAATGGTAGTCATATATGACGGCCTCCAGCATGAACGGGCAGTGCACGTTGGTAAGGCATCTCTGATACCTTCTCCAAAAATGCTTCCATTAAATGGAAAGGAACTGAGAAATGAAAAGGTCTGGGGCTCCCTGTACAAAAGAGCAGAACCCAGTTCTCAAGTCTCTCAAGTCTCGACTAGGAACTTTTTAAAGCATCTCCACCACACTAATGGGGGGAATATTTTCTCACCTTTTTTGCCTTTTCCTGCAATCTCTATTTATTTATTTCTTAAGATTTTATTTATTTGTTTGACATACAGAGTGAGAGCATGAGCAGGGGGGAGGTGCGAGGGGAGAAGGAGAAGCAGACTCCTCGCTGAGCAGGGAGCCCAACTGGGGCTTGATCCCAGGACCCTGGGACCATAACCTGAGCCAAAGGCAGATGCTTAATTGACTGAGCCACCCAGGCACCCCCCGTTCGCAATTTTAAAAAGGGGACCACGTTCCACATAAAACCTACAACAGCCCACTGTTTTCTCTGCTTGCTTTGGAGTTCTCCTTCTGCCCCTCAGAAGATCCCATTTAAATTCTTCCCATGTGGGTGGACATGGGATCCTGTATCTGACACCAAAAAGCTGTTATCCCGAGAAGAGATCCAAACACTTTGGGGTTGTTCCAAAAGCCAGAGCTGGGACTAATGGGGTGACTTAGGAGAAGGTTCCAGCTCTGCACACAGAACATGTTTGTATTAGCAACTGCTGGCCAGCTATGGGGCAAGCCTGTGCAGCAGCGTGGGTCCCACCAAGAAAGCTCAAGCCGAGCATCTCACCCGCTGCTGCCTGACTGACCCCAACAGCACATTATTTGATTCAACCCTTGTTGAGGGACTCTGTGTGTCCCAGGCACTAGGAACATAAGCAGGATGAGTGAGATGCAGCACTCTCCTCTCACGGAGGAAACTGACACATAAGCAGGTCATTACAAAACAACGTGCAGAGGGATGCCTCGGTGGCTCAGCCGGTTAAGCGGCTGCCTTGGGCTCAGGTCATGATCCCAGCGTCCTGGGATCGAGCCCTGCATCGGGCTCCTTGCTCGGTGGGGACCCTGCTTCTCCCTCTGCCTGCCGCTCCCCCTGTTCATGCACCCTCTCCCTCTATGACAAATAAATTAGTCTTTAAAAAAAAAAAAAACAATGTGGGGAATACAAAAAAGAGAAATGATCAGAGTCCTGAGCAGTGGAGCTAAGTTAGGTGGGCAACTCCTTCTAGAAAAGAGGATACCTCGGCAGTCTTTAAGAATGGAGGAAGGGAAGAAGTGAGGGGCAAGATAGGACAGTACAGAAAGGGGATTCGGGGCAAAAGGAATGAGCATGAGGACAGAAGCAGAAGTGACAAGCACTACAGTTTCTGAGGGGCATGCCAGGCAGCTGGATAATGCTAGAACAGAAAATGCGAGGGTGGGGAGGAGTGAGAACCAAGGCTGGAGCTGGAGCTAGAAGCCAGGACGTGGAGAGCCTCGTAAACTGCATCCTGCAGGATGAACTTGGTCTGGCAGGTGTCGGGCAGCCAACACCTTAGAGTTTTAAGCTCAAAAGTGATGAAGTTTCTCCAATCTTCAGTTTTGGGGTTTTTTCCCCCAAGGGAAACAGGACAGCTGTGAAATCTGCTGAATTGGGCTATGGGAGCCCCCCAGGGGCCAGCGGAGCCCTGCCTGACTCATCACTCAAGGCAAGCGCGGAGCTCCTTCAGCCTCCCGCCTCTTCCTCCCCTGTCTGCTGGGCCTCTTGGTAAAGCTGACTTCAGAAAAAGGGGATGTGGGCACAAGGCAGCTCAGCATTACAAAGTGCTCTGAAGCAGCCAGAAGTCCACAGTGAGCCCTGAGCATCCTTCTGCAGTGGGGACCTTGGCTGGAAGGCAGGTCCCAGGATCCAGGCCAGGGGGTGGGGCAGGGAAAGGTCAGGTTTGGTGCAGTGTGCTCCAGAGCTCACCTGCATCTCATCTTGCAGCTTTTTCTCCCTCCCTTCTTCCTTCTCTCCCTCCTGATACCCTCTGGCTCCTGACTGAGGTGGGGCAGGGGTGGGGGGGCCGCCAGGGAGGGAAGGAGGGGTCAGGAGCCCACGGTGCAGGGAAAAGCATCAGCCACTACCACCATTCTGACCTCCCCAGCCAGGAACTTAATGGCCTCCTGTCCTCTTCCAGACCACTGTTCATCTCCACTCTCAAGCTGCCATTTGGACCCATGTCCCCCCCTCCATCCCCATCCTCTTTTACCTCCCCAGTGCCAGTCCTCTTTTCCTACCCCCCAGGGGCCCAGGATCTCCTCTGCCTCTGTGACTTGGTTCTGCCCCCCACCCCGAAACTTACCCCTTCTCTTTCTGGAATTGTGCCGATGGCTCTGCCTCACCAAGCCTTAATGATTCCTTCATACCTGCCCTCTCCCTTCCATGATTCCCCTCTATTGGGAACACCTGAGCAGACTGTCACCTACCTACTTCTACTAGTTTAGTAGCTCCAACCACTCCCCACACACTAATCTCTGAATGTGCATTTCTCCCTTTTACTGTTCCCTCCAAAGCACCAGGAGGCTTGGACCGTCCTCTTGCTCTTTGTCTCCTGAACCTGCCTCCTCCTCCAGCCACAGCACAAATGTCATCCTGACCCTAAGGCTTTCCCCCTCACCTCCAAGAGAGATGAAATCTAATAGGACTTTGTTTACCTTTATTAAAGTATGGGTTTTGCTTAGTACTTTAACACTAGTACTTATGTGCCAGGCATCTCTCAGAGAACTTTATATAGTCACTCATTTAAATCCTCAAGGCCACCCTGTTATTAGCTCCAGGATAACCTGCCCAATTTTACAGCTAGTCAATACAGAAACAATCTCAAACCCACACGGCTTGGCTCTGATCAGTTGTTTTGCCACTCTCCACCCAGCAGTGTTTTTCACCTGCATACCAGGAAGCCTTAGAGCCCAAGAGCCACCCCCTGTTCTCCTGGTACCCTAAGTTCCTGGCACCCAGCAGGTGATTACTAAATGTGCTCCAAATTCAACTGAAATTCAGCACGCATTCCCGTGTCTTCCTCACACGTATGTTCTGTCTCCTTGAGCCGTCCAGGAGATCCTCAAGGAGAAAAGCTTAGGTCATCCGTTTCTTGAGAGGCCTACAGTCGTGAGGCATAATGAATTGAGGGATAGGGAGAGAGCTTGAATTGGGGGCAAACTATGGCAGATTAATATATATCTTACGTGTGTACAATTTACAATGGCATTTTCACACATGCCTGATCTCCTAGGTCCCGACATCAAGGTGAGGGCTATGGACTGGATGCGGACAGGAAGGGAAAAAGACTGACATGCAAGATGGCATGTCTCTCAGAGCTAGAACTATCTGGACATTACAGGGATTACTGCTCAGGGCTCTGAATGAAGCCCCTGAAAGCCACAGTCTGTTCCCCTGAGTGGTTTTGGCCAGCTGTGGCCATCAGGGATGGGTGGGCTCAGTGAGGAGCTCTGAGCCCTGCCACAGTGGCCTGGGTGGCTGGGACCAGCATAGGAAATAGTAGAAGGTGGGTGAGGGACGGAGAACCTACCAGAAGGGAGCCTGGCTGGGTGTGCAGAGGGGGCTAGCCAAGCAGAGGCAGCATGTGTTAAGGCAGGTTCAGCAGGACCTCTGGGAACATTCGGCAGTGTCAGATCACCCTCCCCAGCCAGTTCAGAACACTCACAACACGGTTTCCAAGTGGTCTGATAATATAGATATGAAGAGTCAGGCAAAACTAGTTTGCCCTTCCCACAATTGAAGATAGTCAGTCTCCCTACTGTTTGTGACTATGCCATGGCATTTCTAAAACTATGTACCTTTATTGTCCTAATTCAGCAGAACCACAGGTTGGAGTTACTCCACGTCCTGTGCACAATGGGTTTTCAAGCTCAGGTGGCCTCAGCAGAAGAGCAGCTTTTCCATAGTAGAAAGGGAGGTAAACTTCTAAGCCCAAACACCTGTCCCATCTTACCAGCTGGGTGGACTTCCACAGGTCTCTTCACTCCTGGACCTTGATCTCCTCTTCTGCAAAATGAGCACGAAAGCGCCCACCCACCCACCTACCCGGGCCACAAAAACTGGCGAGGCCCTGCGCCAGGGCCTGTGGGCTCCCAGAGGAGGCTTTCCGCTGATCTGAACTGTCTCACGCCCCTCACCGGTCGGGAAATGAAGGAGACACTGCAGACGTCTACCTCGAAACGCAGGGGAGAACCCCCTCCCACTGGGGACCGCGGGGGGGCCCCTGCGGCTGAAGCGGAGGCTCGAGGATCGCCAAGCCGTGGCTGCGGCTCAGACAGGGGGTGCGGCGGGGTGGCTCGGAGACCCGGGGTTCCTGACCCGACCCCGAAGTCTCCGGGGCTCCCTTTCCCCGCCAGCGCCCTCGCGGCGGCGGCCCAGCGCGCCCCCACTTCCCCTATACCCTCGGGGCCACAGCCCCGCGCCCGAGCTCGGGCACAGCTCGCTCACCTGCGGCTCCACCAGCCAGCGGGGCTCGGCGCCGGCAGCTGCGGGGCGCGCGGCGCGGAACGCCGAGTACACGGGGATGCGGTCCCGGCGGCTGTACAGGGTGGCGAAGCGCTCGGCGCCCTCGAAGCGCTGACAGATCTTCACGTGGGCCTCGGCCGCCAGCCCCGCAGGCGGAGTCCCGGCGTAGAAGAACCGGTCGCATTCGCCGAAGCCGGCTTCCTCCTCGCCCACGAGCCGGCCTTCCAGCAGCCCGGCCAGGGCGAGGAGGCTGCCCAGCGCGAGCCAGCGCGCGGGCCGCATGGCGGCCTCTGCGGGCGCGGCGGGGGCCGAGCGGCGGCCGGCCCGGTGCGGGGGGGCGCGGGCTGTGCGGGCCAGGCGGGAGAGGAAGTCGGGACCCAGGCGCGGGCGCGGCGCGGCGGGGCGAGCGCTCGGCGGGGCCGGGCTGGGCTGCCGGGCGGCGGGGGCGGACCGGGGCGCGAGGCCGCGCCTCCCTCCCTCGCGCCCTCGCGGAAGATGGCCGCGGAGGCCTGGGGGCCCGGGGCTCGCGGGTGCGGCGGCGGCGTCCCCGGCTCCCCCACCCCACCCCCAGCCGGCCTGCCTGCCGCCTCGCCTCTGCAGGCCGCGGGGACGCGCCCCAAGGGTGGGGTGCCCGAGTCGGGTGGGCCTGATCCGAGGGGCTGGGAAGGGACGGTCCTCTGGGCGGGGCGCCCGGAAGCCTCGGGAGCCTTCGCGCGGCGGGAGCGGTCAGGGATGCTGAGGCGCGGTGGGGGATGCGCGCGGAACTGTGGCTCTTCGGGGCGAGTGGGAAAAGAGGACCGCCCCCCAGCTCTGAAATCCACTGAAAAGCGAAAGGCTCCACCGAGCGCACACGTAGAGCTTTGATGTCATTTTAGCGGATCAGAAGCCCAGAACTTCAAACTGAGAAATCCCGTTGTAGGAAGTTCTAACCTAGGCAGACAGGAGAGCCCTGCTGTGGTTTGCTTGGTGCAAGGCTGAGAAACAAAACCAAAACCAAGAAGGGACACTAGCGGACATCCTCGGTTGATGTGCTTATTTGATTCATTGTTTGCTTCACCGTGCTGAGTGCCTTCACGCCAGCTTAGGTTGAGCGCGGGGGTAAAGCCAGAACAGGGCCCCTGCGGCATGTCGTCAACTGCCTAATGGGAAAGCTTCTCATGAGTCAAAGAAGCGTGCTATTAAAGGAATCATTAAAAACGGAATATGGAATTTTGAGAAACTGACCCCTCCCAGTCTGTTTGCTTTCCTTCCAAAGGTAACATGTTATTCTAAGATTGAGCTGACTTTTATAAATTACACATGGCCTCACCCCCAAGATTCTGGAACAAACTACAGGGTGGTAGCAGCTGGATCTAACCAAAGCTTTTGCTGACTGCTCATTACGGCCGCGGCCACGGCCGTCGTTAGCTAGCTGTGTCTTTATCTGCTGTCTCCAGTGCAGCCACAGATCAGGGCTCTCTCCCCATTTGATGGCGCCTAGTCCCTCTTTTCCACTGACTCTCTTCTCACAGGGGAGGGGATTTCAAACCAGACACCCTTGGGCTTCTGCACTTCACCCCCCTCAGTGGAACATCAGTAGACAGCCTTCAGCAAAGGCCTGAAGAGGAAAACTAACGGCTGCTGTGGAATAAAATGACGTTCTACTTACACTTCTGCCAGCTGGTTGGGATTTCCCACAGTTTGTTTGAAATTGGGAGGCAAACTAGAGACATCACACACACACACACACACACAAACACACACACACACACACACCGTCCACACCTCCGTGCTCTGATGACAATTCATCCACCACCATCCCCCCATCAC
This sequence comes from Taxidea taxus jeffersonii, assembly GCA_003697995.1. Classification (NCBI taxonomy): domain Eukaryota; kingdom Metazoa; phylum Chordata; class Mammalia; order Carnivora; family Mustelidae; genus Taxidea; species Taxidea taxus. The sequence goes on along the minus strand of RCUC01171568.1, from coordinate 23,926 downwards.
CACCTTAGACCAAGCCAGCTGAGTCTCACACGCAATTTTTATCCTTTCATCCCCTCCAATCCATTCTCCAGCTGGAGTGACTTCCTAAAATAAATCTGATGATGTCACTCAACTCTTTTTTTTTTAATATTTTATTTATTTATTTGACAGAGATCACAAGTAGGCAGAGAGACAGGCAGAGAGAGAGAGGAGGAAGCAGGCTCCCCGCTGAGCAGAGAGCCCATGTGGGGCTTGATCCCAAGACCCTGGGATCAGGACCCGAGCCGAAGGCAGAGGCTTTAACACACTGAGCCACCCAGGTGCCCCTCAACTCTTAACAGCTGTTCAAGTGGAGACTTGCCTGAGGATGCCCCCAGACTCCCTGCTTGATCCCATGACCACTGAGATCTGGCCCTCCTGATTCCTCAGCTCTAGTCTTCCACCAGAAAACTGCTAAGCAGTATTCAGTCTTGGCAGTTCCTCAGATGATAATGCTCTCTCTTGTGCCTGAGACTTTGCATCGTAAAGGACTTGTGCTGCTCTGGAATCCTTACCACTCCCGCATTTCCTCCGGCACCCCTTTCATTTAGTCACCCCCCCGACAATGATCTGGTTGAACATTAGTTCCCCAAATCACCTGCCTTCCTGACAAGCTTGCCCTTCCCCCTCACCCTCAGCTCATCCCTCATCCCCCATCCCATACCTGAGGTTAAGGGTCCCATGTTATGCTGCCTGCCAAGCCCAGTATATCCCGTGTATCTAACTATTATTTCCCCCCTTAGAAATTCACATAGTTCCTGGCATAGGGATTCAGTGCAGTGAGTGAGTTAATGAATGAGAGAAAGAAAAACCCTTTCTCCATGAAGTTTTATTTGGATTCTCATTGCTCTAGTTCATTCATTTTCAAGTGTTTTTATTTTTTCTATTTTTTAAAAGATTTTATCTATTCAGAAGGGAGAGATAGAGAGACAGAGCACAAGCAGGTGGAAAGACAGAGGGAGAGGGAGAAGCAGACTCCTCGCTGAGCTGGGAGCCAGACATGGAGCTCAATCCCAGGACCTGGAGATCATGACCTGAGCTGAAGGCAGAAGCTTGGCCATCTGAGTCACCCAGACGCCACTCATTTTCAAATGTTTTTCAAACACCTACCATGAGTCAGGCATTGTGCTAAATGTCAAGTATGCAGGGAGAGCAAAGTCAGATCTGGTGCCTGCTCTCGTGGCACTCACGCTAGCACCTTGAAGGGTTGCCCAGGTAATTAGGACAGAAAGCAGAAGATAATGGATCCTGCACACCTACTCTGCCTCAGACCAGAAAAGGCAATGCTGGGAACTTTCTGGAACTTGGACTTCATCCCAGTGCAAGACTGAGCCGCGCCAGCCTTAGCAGAATAGAACGTAAGTAGGCCTGGAAGACAAATAAGCAATTACAAGACAGTGGGGGGAAGTGTGATTCGCTATGAGGGGCCAGAAGGCTAATCTGGGGAGAAGTTCTCGAAAGACAATGAGTACAGGGCTCCTGGGTGGCTCCGTTGGTTAAGCGACTGCCTTCGGCTCAGGTCATGATCCCGGAGTCCCAGGATTGAGTCCCGCATCGGGCTCCCAGCTCCATGGGGAGTCTGCTTCTCCCTCTGACCTTCTCCCCTCTCATGTTCTCTCTCTCTCAAATAAATAAATAAAATATTTTTTTAAAAAAAGAAAGACAATGCATACAGCGGAAAAATCACACTTCATGATGAGACATGTTGAAACAGTGGCTCACAAACTACCACAATAATTCATCTGTAGCCAACATCTCTGGCTCTTCTCTGAGAAGTAGCTCCTCTTTGGGTTAGAGTGTCTGATTTATTTTCCTAATGATGACTAAAGCCTAGGAAGCGGGCCTGGCTCACCACTCCGGTGAGGGCGGAAGTCCTCTGAATCATAAGGGCTGTTGACACCCACACCAGCAGGGGGCTAGGTCATGCTTACTTAGACTGGTGGCAGAGCTGTCTTCTTCCCAGCAAAGCTAAACTTTGGATGACGTTTAAAAGTAATAATTAGACAACTTCTGTTCTCATAGAAACAGCATCCATGGGGTGCCTAGGTGGCTTGGTCAGTTAAGCATCTGTTGCTGGAATCAGTTCCCTCCTGGAAGACAGCTTATCCCTCATCCTGTGCCCCCCCCCCACCCCGCTTGTATTCTCTCTAGCTTGCTTTTGCTCTCTCTCTCAAGTAAATAAATAAAATCTTAAAAGAAGAAGAAGAAGAAGCCCCCATATGTACACATGCACTGTTTCTCCAATACCTTGTACCTGGCTCATGGAACTGCTGGATTATGGAACTGTTGAATCATCCAGAATTTTCTGGATCATTCAACAGCCTTCTTGATATTGTCCAGACATTAAAGGATTACCTCAGGCAGGGAGAATTACTTTGAACCCCACCAATGGACAAATATTGAAAATAATTTCTCTGATATACCTCAATAGAAATGAATGAAATAAAAACAGATCTTTTCGTAAGATGTTTTTTGGCTTTCCCTATGACTCTGGAGTGAGACTGTCTGGGTTCTTATGCTGGATCCTCTTCCTGGCTTTGTGATCCTTGGCAACTTGTTGAACCTCTCTGTGCCTCGAGCTTCCCGTCTCTAAATGAGGACAATGACAGCACCTACTTCCTAGTGTTAAATGTTAAATGTGTGAATGCACCCTGTCTCCTTGAGTGTAAGGCATGCATTTTCACACTGAACATTTCTGAAGTTGAGGTGCGTTTTACAATTGACAGTGTGGCAGAGTTTAATTGTCACAGGGCTATGTGAAATAATGGTGCATCTTATCATCAGTCTTGTCGTAGATGTGATGAAAATCAGGATACAAGATAGAGCTTAGAAAAGTGCGTACCAAAAAAAAAAAAAAAAAGGAAGGAAGAAAAGTGCATATCACCCAGAAAATACTATATAAGTATTTAACAGATTATAGATACAAAATATAAATATAGCTCCTCTAACTTCCTCAGAGCCGATCAGTAGCTCATTTTAAAACATTTGTCCATGTTGGCAATGGCAGATAGTGGCATGACTGATCCATTTGCCAGGAAGGAGATAAACTGCTCTTAACACCTGGTGTGCAGTTGGAGGATACATCTGATATCCATTCCTGTGTCTTAGCAAGATCTCGGAAAGTATATATCTGAGAGCTGCTGAGACATGGGTACCCTGAATGGGTTAATAAGGTGGCACCCCTCTAGGTCAATATGCTTTATCTAATTATTTATTGGAGAGACTTTGTGCTCTGACACAGCAGAGAAGTAGGATCTCTGATGGTGGGGCTCAGCACCCCAGCTGTGGCCCCAAACCTGCATACATCAGGGGGCACACCAAAACTGTATAGTTAACCACTACCTTTACAAGGATAGTGACCATCCAGCTACTGGAACTATCCATCTAGCTACTCAAGAGGGCCCTTTGGAAATTTTACACCCCTCTCCAAGTGGTTAAAAAAGTATTGTTTTCTAATCATAAACAGCACCCTTCCCAAGAAAATGTTCTTTATAAATATATATATATTTTTAAATCATCATGTTTCTGGTAATGCTTTAGTGGACCTTGGAGACTTGTCCTATGAGTGACTCCCATGCCTCTTACCACCAGCCATAATTCAGCTCAACTTCTGGGCCCCAAAAGGCCCAGATGGACAAGCAGGCAGACATAAGTGCGTGTTGTATAGTTAGAGAGGGGAGCAGAAGCAGTTTCTCTTGTCTTTTATTTCTCACTGATTACATGTTCTCTCTTAAAATGTATTCAACTGTCAATGTGAGAATGCAGAACATTCTGTGTTAAACTTTCATTATTTTTCATTTTCTTCATTGTGAACAATTTGTATAATTCTACTTATCTAGAACAAATGTCTATTTCCTTTGTACCAAGAAAGTTAAAAAAAAAAAAAACCTTCCCAACAGCAATCAGAAAAAGGAAATAAGGGCATCTGAATTGTTAAGGAAGAAGTAAAACCCACACTATTTGCAGATAACATGATACTATGAAAATGAAACCATAAAGACTCCACCAAAAAATTACTAGAACTGATAAACAAGTGCAGTAAGGTTACAGGGTACAAAATCAATGTACAGAAACCTTTTGCATTTCTATACACAAATAATGAAACAAACGAAAGAGAAATTAAGAAAACAATCCTGTGTTACAATTGCACTAAAAATAATAAAACATCTAGAAATAAAAAATAAATAAGTAAATAAGTTTGAAAAAAAGGAAAAATGTCTAGAAATAAACTTAAGGAAGGAGGTGAAAGATCTGTACTCTGAAAACTATAAGTCGCTGATGAAAGAAATTCAAGATGACACAAATGGAAAGACATTCCATGCTCATGGACTGGAAGGACCAATATTGTTCAAATGTCCATACCACCAAAAGCAATCTATAGATTTAATGTAATCTCTATCAAAACACCAATAGCATTTTTCACAGAATTAGAACAAAAATCTCAAAATTTATATGGAACCCCAAAAGACCCTGAATAGCCAAAGCAATCTTGAAGAAGAGAAACAAAGCCAGGGGTAACACAATTCCAGATGTTAAATTATATGACAAAGCTGTGGTAATCCAAACAGTATGGTACCAACACAAAAATAGGCACATAGATCAATGGAACAGAAAAGAAAGCTCAGATAAAGCCGCAATCATATGGTCAATTAATCTTCCACAAAGGAAGCAAGAATATAAAATGGGGAAAAGACAGTCTCTTCAACAAATGGCGTTGGGAACAGTGGACAGCTACATACAAAAGAATGAAACTGGACCACTTTCTAACATACACAAAAATAAACTCAAAATGGATTAAGGACTTAAATGGGAGGCCTGAAACCATAAAAATGCTAGAAGAGCGCACAGGGAGTGATTTCTCGGACATTGGCTGGAACAGCATCTTTCTAAATACGTCCCCTGAGAAACAAAAGCAAAAATAATTTTTCAGACTACATCAAAATAAAAAGCTTCTGCTTATCAAAGGGAACCACCAACAAAACTAAAAGACAACCTACTGAATGGGAGAAGATATTTATGAATGACACATCCGGGAGAAGGTTAGTATCCAAAAGGTGTAAAGAACTTCTGCAACTCAACACCAAAAGAAACAAAATAATCCAATTAAAACATGAGCAGAAAACATGAAGAGACATTTCTCCTAAGACGGCCAACAGACACATGAAAAGATGCTCAACATCACTCATCATTGAAAATCAAAACCACACAAGATGTTACCTCACACCTGTCAGAATGACTAAAATCAAAACTACAAGAAACAGTAAGTGTCAGCAAAGATGTAGAAGAAAAGGAACCCTTGTGCACTGCTGGTGGGAATGCAAACTGGAGCAGCCACTGTGGAAGACAGTATGGAGGTTCCTCAGAAAATTAAAAATAGAATTATCATATGACCCAGTAATCACACTACTGGGTATTTACCCCCCAAAAATACAAAAACACTGATTTGAATGGATGTAAGCAGCCTGTGTTTACTGAAGCATTATTTACAATAGCCAAATAATGAAAGCAGCCCAAGTGTCCATCATTAGATGAACAGATAAAGATGTGGAGATAAATACAATGGAATATTATTCAGCCACAAAAAAGAATGGAATCTGGCCATTTGCAACAACATGGATGGAGCTAGAGAGTATGATGTTAAGTAAAATCAGTCAGTCAGAGAAAGGTAAATACCATGTGGTTTCACTCATATATGGGATTTAAAAAACAAACCAAATAAAGGGGGGGAAAGAGGCAAACCAAAAAAAAGAGTCTTAACTACAGAGAACAGACTAGTGGCTATTGGGGGGGGGTGGAATAGGTGAAGGGGATTAAGAGCACACTAGTGGTGATGAGCCCAGCGTGATGTATGGAATTGTTGAATCCCTGTATTGTACATCTGAAAGTAATGTAACACTGTATACTAACTACACTGGAATAAAAAAAAAACTTTCCAGGAGAAAAAGGAAACTGAAGTTCTAGTAACATGTTTATAATAGAAAAATTAGAAAACTAGAATAAACAATTGTGTACATGGCATGATCACACTGTGTGAACATATACAAAAAATAAAAGACTGAGAGTTCACTAATTGTCTCTGCATGATAGGATGAGTAAGATTATTTTAGTCTATTTTTGGATATTTTAAATAGAGAAAAATATCTTACAAGAGAAAAAATAAAACATTTTTTTTCTTCAGATAAAGAACTCAGAGATATGGGAAAGGGCAGAGGGAGAGAGAGAGAATCTTTTTTTTTTTTTTTTTTAAGATTTTTACTTATCTATTTCACAGAGAGATAGTGAGAGAGAGAACACAAGCAGGGGGAGTGGGAGAGGGAGAAGCAGGCTTCCTTTGGAGCAGGGAGGCTGATGCGGGGCTCCATCCCAGAATTCTGGGATCATGACCTGAGCCAAAGGCAGACGCTTAACGACTGAGGCACCCAGGCACTCTGAGAGAGAGAGAATCTTAAGCTGACTCCCTGCTGAGCATGAAGCCCACTGGAGGCTCAAACTCATGACCCTGAAATCATGACCTAAGTCAAAATCAAGAGTCTGATGCTTAACTGAGCCATCTAGGCACCCCAAGAAAACACATTTTTAAAGCAAATGATACTAGGGGCGTCTGGGTGGCTCAGGCGGTTGAACCCGACTCTTGATTTCCGCCCAGGTCGTGATTTCAGAATCATGAGACTGAGACCCAGCAGCCTCCGTGCTCAGCATGGAGTCAGCTTGAGGTTCTCTCTCGCTGCCCCTCCCCACACCCACCCCCACCGCTTGGGAGCACCCAAGCCCACTACACATTCTCTCTCTCTAAAAAATAAATAAATAAACAAAGCAAATAGCATTAAATTTAGAAACCACTAAATTTAGTAAGTATAAACTAAAAAAAAACAAAAACAAAAACTCTCAGGAGGATTTCCTTCCACTGTTCATAGATCACCAAGGCACTTGGTCGTTCTTTATAATACAAACATGACTTGGAGGCTCCAATGAAGCAAGAAGACCCAAACCCACACTCTCCAGATAACAGATAAACTGCTTGGCTTTGTTGTCTCGCCTAACAAGACTATTTAATATTACTAAATTAATATTAATGTTATTAATGTTAATATTATTAGTATTTGCGGTAGCCTGTTGGGGATGCTATGACAACATACCTCATACCAGGTAGCTTTTAAACAACAAACATTTATTTTTCAGAGTTCTGGAGGCTGGGAAGTCCAAGATCAAGGTGCCAACAGAATCAGTGAGTAAATTTCATCACATCCAATCACCCCTGATTATCAGAGGCACCACTAAACAATTCCACATTCATGCTAAAACCCAAGAGGTTCGTGGCATGTCATCGCCTTCCTTTGATTTGTCTAAAAGGCTTTATTGAGAAAAATGGAAAGGAGCAACAAGAACCATGCTTTGTGTCCCTGCCCTCATCCCCCAAGAGTTCTGCCTACACTTCCAATGACATCTAGAACGTGGCCTTGGGTCCCGGCTCACCCATAGGCCTGTCCCCTCCCCCTTGCCCAATACTGTGTGAACCCATGGCTCTTGCAAGTTCTGCTATTAAAGATCCTGGGCATTTGAGGCCTTATCTTGGCTTTATTAATCTGCTCCCTATGGACCCAGGGTCCAACAATGAGGGCATCTGTTGCAATTCTAATATTAGCAACAAACACAAGTCACATCATCTTGTATAAAGAGAACATTGACAGAGGAACATTCGGTCACTAGCAGAGACATGGCAACATAAAACAAGGACCTCTGTCAACTGCTGGGCCGTCTGTTATTCAGGGGAGAGAGATGGAGGAAGAAAGATTAAATGTTCCCCTCCTCCCTTCTGTTCTGCAGTCCTAGGGATATGCACATACTCTGCAGAATTCCCACACAGGCAGGGAGGTGTGCTGCAACCCTAGAAGGACAGAGGTCTGATAAGGTGAGTCAGAAACAGCCGTGCTTAGGGCTAGGCATACTGAAGGTGTGCAGAAGGTGTACTGAGCTAACAAGTCATCTGAATTACACACCTTGGGTCATGTGACTTAGAGGACTCCAGGCATCTCATCTTTTTACCAGCTCCAAAGGTAGGGTGACAGCATTTAGGTTTGTTGCCATGACTGTGGGATCTCTGCAACCCAAACCAGCTGTTTAAAACAGGGGGCATGGGGCACCTGGGTGGCTCAGTGGGTTAAGCCTCTGCCTCCAGCCTAGTTCATGATCTCAGGGTCTTGGGATCGAGCCCCGAATTGGGATCTCTGATCAGCAGGGAGCCTGCTTCCCCATCTCTCTCTGCCTGCCTCTCTGCCTACTTGTGATCCCTGCCTGTCAAATAAATAAATAATATCTTTTAAAATAAATAAATTAATTAAACTGGGGCATGTCTGAGATCAACGGGCTAACTCTGACCTCCAGAAACATTTCATTTGGCCTTCAGGGCTTTTAAATTTGGTAATTAGCTGCCAAATTTTAAAAACCTGAAGATTTTTTTCCCCTAAAAGTGCAATTGCCAGCTACTCTGGAAGATTCAGAAAACGGCAACCACATGACCCCCATTTTCACAAAACCACAGAAGGCTGGCCCCAGGGAGAGTCCTTGGTCTTCCTGCCGGGCTCAAACCAACATCTCAACAGTACCACTCACTTAGATAACTCCCAAGAGCCCAGGCGGAGGGCAAATTTTCCACCAGGGGTCAAGGGTCTCACAGGAAAGGTCAGGAGATCCTGGCCAGGTTTTGGCCAAGCAAGCAGCCTCTGGCTGTGAGCAGTGGCAGGAACAGATGGAGAGAGAAGGACCCCACTGCAAAGAAATACAAACTCCCACAGCTGAAAAGCCAAACCCCATCCAACAGTGACTTGAGTGAAGGGGACCGTGGAAGCCAACACAGCCTGGACACCGTGACCCGCCCCAAAGAGAAACAGAAACGTTGGCCCAGAAGCCTGCACAGAGCCTTGTCACGTGTGCTGTCCCCTGGAATGAAGATGGGAATGGCGGGGGCAGGGAAAGAAGAATGTGTCCTCTCTGTGTCCCTTCCTACGTCCACGGGGCCTGAAGAGAAAGAAAACAAACCAGAACTCACTGGCACTTGCCAAAGAAACTAAACTCCCATCCAGCCCTGCAGCCTAACTCCCCAGGGACCGAATGCTAGGCGGGTGGTCCTCATCTTGGCTGCACATGGGTGTGGCCCAGGGAGTTTTCAAAATCTTGTACTCCTGCCATTAAAATGAAACTGGGGCCAGGGGTTGAGGGAGGGTGACCAGACATCAGTATGTTTCAAATGTGATACCAGAGGGTTGAGAACCAGTACTCCAGAGCAATGCTTCTCAACCTTAAACTTGACCATGACTCACCTGGGATCTAGTTAAAAATGCAGATTCTGAGTCAGAGGTCTAGGCGGGAGTTTGAACTTCCACATTTCTGCCAAGCTCAAAGGCCATGTCCATACTGCGTATCCAGACCGTGCTTTGAGTGACAGGAAACCACGGCCTTTTCCTTTGTCATTCTGTTTTCAAGTATTTTAGCAAGGGAGACTGATGGCCTGTCACTTCCGAGTCTGAAACGTTAGTAATAGCAAAAAAAAAAAAAAAAAAGTAATAATAATGTTATTGAAGTAATACAAAATAACTATAACATCAGTAATAGCAAGACTTTGTTGTGTGTTTTTTATTTTAAAGGTTTATTTATTTTAGGGTGCTTGGGTGGCTCAGTGGCTTACATGACTGCATCGGGCTCAGATCATGATCCCAGAGTCCGGGGATCGAATCCCATGTCGGGCTTCCTGCTCCTCAGGGAGCCTGCTTCTCCCTCTGCCTCTACCTCACACTCTCTCTGTCTCTCAAGAATAAACAAATCAACTCTTAAAAAAAATAAAAAATAAAGATTTATTCTTTATTTTAGAGAGACAGAGAGAGAGAGAGAGCATGCAAGAGAGCAGGGAGAGGGGGCAGAGGGAGGGACTCCTCAAACAGACTCCCCACTGACTGTGGACTCCCTTCACCGTCACCAGGCTCCATCTCACAACCCAGGAGATCATGACCTGAGCGAAAACCAACAGTTAGATGCGCAACCGACTGAGCCACCCAGGTGCCCCTGTTGTGTGCTTTTTTTGCCAAATGCCACGCTGATGTTACAACTTTTAAAAATATATACATTCGACAAGAAATTGTGGGTAGCTTGTTCTTAACTTTGAGCTGGTTACTCCTGAGCATTTTACTTGTGGTGACTTATCTGATCTTCACAACCCCTCTTGCCGTCGGTGCTGCTATGATCATTTCCATGTCCAGGAAGAGGAAGCTGAAGCGGAGATGAGGTCACAGTTTGTAAGCACAGTCTCCAGGGCACCTCGGAGTTGTCAGTTACCTGCCCATGGTCACGCTAATAAGTGGCCAAGCTGGGCTTCAAATCTCCATATCCTTGACTCTGCAGACTGACTTCTTGGAAGGAAAAATGAAAGATGTGTATCCACTGCAAGTCAGTGTTCTCAGCACATTGCCAATATGGCGACTGTGTCTCCTTGTCCCTTTAGCCCTTTCTTTTACCTTTCTTCCAGACAACCTGTCTGAACCATAGATAAGCAGTTTGGGAGGTGACCTTGCCCATTCGGGCTGCTGTAACAAAATATTACAAACTGGGTGTCTTAACATTTATTTCTCAGAGTTCTAGAAGCTAGACTTCCAAGATCAGGGTGCCAACATGGCCGTGTTCTTGGTGAGAGCCCACTTCCTGGTTTCCAGACTGCCACCTTCTTCCTATATCCTCAGATGGTGGAGAGAGAAATCATCTCTCTCAGGTTTTTCCGTAGAAGGGCTTTAATCCATTCATGAGGGCTCTACCCTCATGACCTAATCACTTCCCAAGGCCCCACCTGCAAATATCATCATACTGGGGATTAGGGTTTCAGTGTATGATTTTGAGGGAACACATTCAGTCCATGGCCAGGGGTGGGGGGCAGATCGTGGGAGGACAGAATGAACACAGGAAATGGAATTTAAATGACTTGGCTCCCTAAAGGAGCCAAGGAATGTCAATGCCATGGGCAGAGGAAGGGAGGGGTCTGACAGCAAGCCCCCTTCACTTTCCAGGGTGAAGCAGCCAGTAGGGAAAACTCAGAGCCAGCCCCCTTCCCCATGCGGAACTGGCGAGAAATGAAGAGAGGTGTCTGGAGCAGTCCTCATTCCCCCCAAACGGTGGCAAGTGTCCAATTGTCAGCCATCATTGAGAAAAAGCCAGCAAGAGGGCTGCCATGAGCCCAGGAACAGACAGAAACAGCTCTGAGAGCCCCACGGGGCTTTGGCCCTGAACTTGAGGCTGTGGATTCCCCCAAAGTTCCATCTCTCAAAGGGGCTATAAAACCAGCAGCTTGGGGAACCCCTGAATATGGTTATGGCTGCTGAGGAGAAGCTGTGGTGTGGAGAAACCGCTAGTGCTTGTGTGTATCTCCAAGCAGCTCGCAAACTCCGCATTATGTTGTTCTCTGGGTGCCTAGTACAGTGCCAGTCAGTGATGATGTTTAGCAATGTTTGTTGAGTGAATGAATGAATGAATTGTGTTTGGAATATGAGACACGTAGTTTATTCTCTGGCTCTGCGAGTTACTTCATCCCCCTGGCTGAGAACTGGATATCTTATTTTAAAACATACTTAATACAAAAGCAATAATGCTATCCTAGAGACTGTTCATTTATTTTAGCTGTTTCTTATGATGCTAACCTTTTTCTCAACTCTATGGATGTTTCGAGTGATGTATTCATTCAACCCACAACACTCATTGAGTCGTCACCACACAGAGAAAACCAAGAGATAATAACCAAGTGTACGAACCTGGTGTAATGCACAAGATAAACCAAAGGTAAAAAAAAAAAAAAACAAAGGTAAAATAAAGTCCTTAGGGTCCTAGGGGGTCATGGGTAAGTACAGTCAAGATGAAACCACCACAAGAGTGGGAAGGTTAGGTCAACTGGTTCCTATGGAGTTTCTCAGGAAGGAGAAACTTACTTAGTAGACCTTGGACATTCACAGGGAATGGATCCCCACATCTTCGCCAATTCCTAATGCTGGCACTTTCCACAATAGTAAACTTATCTGGACCTGGGGTTTTCTTGGGCATAGCCTCCCTCTAAATCCACCGCCTCTTCAACTCTCACACCTGATTGTCCACCTTCTAGTTGTTTTGCTAGAAAATTCCTGCTGTAGGCGCCCCAGGAGCGAGGTATCTCCCTCCTTCACACTAGTGTCATTGCCCTCTGCGCTAATCACAGATGGGCCTCAGCAAAGCTCCAGAATATTGAGTGCCTGACACTTCTCAGAGTTAGTCCTAAGTACCTGAAATGGCTGTTAACTGAGGGAATGCGGGGGACCAGCTCTGTCTGCTGGAGTCCCCACTAATGATAGTACAAGCCCGACACATGCCATGGGAGCGAGTCCAGCAGAGCACCGAAACCTACAGAGCTCCTGCTCTCAGGATTTGCATTTATAGAAAAGACAGACCGGTTCCAGAGTTGGCTATGAATTACGAGTGATTTCAAAGGTTGTCTGGTCCCCAGACTCTTCTATCCCCAGCTTCCCAAACACACCAGCCACCATAATCACTCGGCAGTCTTTTAGAGCAGCGTGCGCTGAGTTAAGATGTTCCGTGCCCCCCCACCCATCCCCGTGGAGGCTCCTCTCCCTCACTTCTGCTCTCCGCCCCCTTTGCTGATCTATAAGAGCATTAAGGAGGCTCCCGCCTCAGCCTCCGGCATTTACACGTGTTGTCCTTCAGCCATAATGATACCCCATGTCCTCATGGCACACTTGAAGACCACAGCCCCAAGAGACCTTCTCGAAATCTCTTCCCGTATCCCTAAAAGGCCACCCTATCAGCTAGAGGCTTGTCACCCTCTAACCCCTTAATTCTGTTTGTTTTTTCCTTATAGCACTTAGGACTACTTGATGTGTTACTGTATATCACTTATTTATTTATTTTTAAGATTTTACTAATTTGTCAGAGAGAGAGAGAGAGAGCGCAAGCCCGAGCAGGGGGGAGAACAGGCTTCCGCTGAGCAGGGAGACTGACACAGGACTCGATCCCAGGACCCTGAGATCATGACCTAAGCTGAAGGCAGCTGCTTAACCGACTGAGCCACCCAGGCATCCCCATATCTCAGTTTTTATAGTGAGAATCTAAGCTCCAGGAGAGTCAAAAGTTTGCCTTTTCCAGTGTTGCATACCCGATCCCAAGAACAATGCCTGGTACCTAGTAAGTGCCCAGTAACAGGCAGACTGAATGAATGAATGAATGAATGGTACCCGAAAGGGCTCTTCACACAAGATGTGGATCTTTGGAGAAGAGGCTCTGAGAGATGGGATGGAGAAAAGATGCTCTCTGAGGTCTAAAGGCTTGGAAGTAAAGCTGGTCTGAGTAGAAGACCCTGAACATTAGGGCACAAGGACCCTGGAGGCCAGCAAACCAGGGGTGCAGAAAGAAAATGCAGAACCCCAACAGCACAAATGTTGGGTCTGTGTAGGGTCGCCCCTCCAACAACATACTCTTCCCCCACAGTGCTCAGCTCTGCTCCTCCCCAGTCCTCCCTCGAATCACCCTATAGTCCCCACCACTTACTGAAGGTTACAGCAAGAAGGGTGTCACTCTCACCCCACAGTGAGGGACAGTGAGGGACAAGGGCATGTGAGGAATTTCAGGGTCAGAGGCTGGAGTGCAGCATGGGAGGGCCAGGGCCCTGGAGCGAGGGGCTGTTTCTCACCCCGGTTCTGTCCAACTCCAATCGGTTTCCTTTCCTCTTATCTCTGTGGCCAATTCCTCGCAACGGTTTGTGGTTTCCTACTTCAAGGGATGACAGGTAACCCAAACACTGTGGGGGTGGGGGGTGGGGAAGCAACTTCAAATCCATACAGAGCCACAATCCAGGGAAATAAATATCATGCTGCAGGTCTTTCGGAATCTCTGGAAAGGACCCCATTTGCACGCAGAGACTGAAACGGGGTCCTGGTTAATCCTGCCGAAGAATTCGAGTCCAGATAGACAAACCGATAACCGAAACATTTTAATAAATCTTACAGGAGTCCCACGACCCAAACTCCAACCTTGCTAGTCCGGCTTCTTCTGTCTGTCTCACAAGTTTGGGCTTGTGAGTAATAATGACCCCAGCTAATTTTTCTTTAGCACAATTTTGTTTGCACTGGTCTGAGCTGGCTGTGGGCGGCCTTCAGAGCAGGTGCAATGTGGTAACAGTTCCCCTTGCCTGAGAAGGGAAGTGGAGAGCCAGAGGAAGGAGCGACTTATTGACAGATTACTTAACACAACAGCATAGGAGTCCGAATCCACGTTGGGTCTTCTGGTTCTTGAGCCAGGATGAAATCTTGACCTTGCCTTGGTAACATTACAACAGGGCCAAACACGACAAGGAGTGAAATTAGCAAACAAGCAAATGTGACCTCTTGTACAAACATGTGGTAGATCATGAGGGAAAAAAAAATAAGCTTTCTACCAGGGAGAGGAATGGGTGGAGGGCAGTTGAGCATTTTCTTACAAAACTAAGTATACTTTTACCATGTGATACAGCAACTGCAATCCTTGGTATTTACTCCAATGAGCCGAAAATGTCCATTTACACAAAAACTTGCATGCGAATCTTTAGAGTAGTTTTAATCATAATTGCCAAAACTTAGAAGATGTCCTTCAGCAGGTGAGTGGGTAAATAAACAATGGCATATTCAAACAATGGGGTATTATTTGGCACTAAAAAGAAAGGAGCTGTAAAGCCACAAGACACGGAGATAACTTAAATGTGTATGACTACAGGAAAGAAGCCAATCTGAAAGGCTACATACTGTAGGATTTCAACTAGATGACATTCTGGAAAGGGCAAAACCATGAGGTCAGTAGAGAGACGAGTGGTTCCCAGGGGTTGGCAGGAGGAAGGGAGAAACCCAGGCAGAGCACAGAGGATTTTTAGGCAGTGAAACTACTCTATGCTATACTATAAGGGAAGACACATGTCATCACACATTTGCCAACCCCACAAAATGAACACTTCTAAGAGTGAGCCTTAATGTGACTATGGACTTTGGGTGAAAATGATACGTTAGTGCAGAGTCATCAATTCTTTTTTTTTTTTTTTAAGATTTTATTTACTCATTTGAGAGAGAGAGAGAGTACAGAGGGAGAGAGGGAGAAGCAGACTCCCTGATGAGCAGAGAGCCTGCCTCAGGGCTCGATCCCAGGACCCAGAGATCATGACCAAAGCCAAAGGCAGACGCTTAACTGACTGAGCCACCAGGCACCCCCCAGCTTCATCCATTCTACCAACTGTACCCCATGGGTGTGGAGGCTGGGAAGGGGGTATGTGGGAGTTTCTGTACTTTCTTCTTCATTTTGCTGTGAGCTACTCTAAAAATAAAGAAAGAAGGAAGGAAGGAAGGAAGGAAGTTCCCTTAATTAAAGAAAGGAAGAAAGAGAAAAGTCATGGGTAAGCCTGTGGGATGCTGATGAGAGCAGCAATAGGCAGCAGCTCAGAATGAGAACATCGGAGAGCGAGTCCTTGGCTTTGTGCTTGCCCTAGGGGCAATGAGGGTGTGTGATACCCAGCCGATGGCCCTGAGCACCTCCCACGTGCCCATGGCAAGGTCATCCCGCAGCTTTGCACACACTCTTGCCCTGTAATGTTAGCACGTTGGTGAGTGCTTGCTGCAGATCGCCAACTAGAAGGTGGCAAAGCACAAGTCCAAATGACATTCTCTGATTTTGAGTTGGGTTCTGCCCTATCAGTCACTGCTGGCAAGGGAAAAGCTGTGACTGGGGAAATATGTCATGCTTCAGAATCAGCTTCGTACATCTGGAGCCAGAGCAGGTATATGGATGAACTGAGTTTATGGATGGAGGGAAAACACAGAGCCACCTCAACAGCATGATTGTGTCTCTCCTTTACCACTAAGAGTCAGAAACTACAAGGAAAGAGTTAAGGAGGAGGAATGGATAGAGACTCATGACTACTCTCCAGCATGACAGCCTTCCCAGAATTTCCCAGACCAAGGACAGAAGGCCATTTGCAATGGACAAGCAGAGTCCGGAGGTTCCCGGTAGTCACCCTGGGGAGTCGCTGTCGGGGAGGAAGGCGAGCCTCTGCAGGAATGTAATCAGGTCACAGCGACGCCATGTGGAGTGGCCCAGGCAACCTGGCTCAGTTGTCACAACCAGCCTGAATGGGCCTCAGGCGCTGGATTTCCTGGTGGGAGGGCTGAGGGCAAGGGAGGCAAGCAGAGGGAGTAGAAAGCGTTATGCTCTCCAGCAGTAGGGTCTCACTACAGTAACTTTAATTCACCATCAGCCAGCCAAGGATCCAGTCCAGCAGCTCTGATTCCCTTCTTGGTGTCCTCACTGTAGCAACTTGTATCTTTTAAAGTGTCTCACATGATGCACGATGTCCTGTGTAATTCCAATCACTACAGAGTTTTCTCCACCCATAGGGCTGACTACCTTCCCTGGCCAACAGCAAGTCTCAGGACCCCAAAGATGTGTTACCCACTGTCCTGGGGCCCATCTTACACCAGAATCCCAAAGAGGAGGCAGGCAGAGCCCACACAGCCCCCTACACTGGCCACTTCCAGATATCAGAGCCTCCGTCCACAGTTCTGGTTATATGTCTAGAGAAAAAAGTCCCGCTCTGAATGTCCTCGCCAGCATTTGATGAGGAAAAGCACAGAGCCTTTGCTGTAGCTAAGTTTCCCAGACCCCTCTAGACCCAGGCAGGCTTCCCCAAGTCTCCTTTCTTGTCTACCGTGCATCTCAAGGACTAAGACCCATCTCCCCACCTCTTCATGGCCACACCATCTCATTCTTCTGTCTCTAAGCCCGGCTGGAGAAAGAGAAAATCTACCTCCCTATTTACTTGCTGCTCCAGGAAAACTAAGACTTCATTATTCCTTACAGCTGCAGAAGAGCAGAAAGGAGGCAACACACACACACACACACACACACACACACACATACGTACACTTTCACACACATGCGCGCACACACTCACACACTTTCAGTGCCTTACTAAGCTCTGGTCTTAATGTCATTCGTCTTTCAGATCCCTTCCCAGACGGTAATTATAGGTGTTCTTTGGACTTTCTCTTCTATTTTTATTCTAAGAGTGCTCACCTAAAATCCTTCTTATTCTGACCCAGAATTTTCCAAAGGTGATGCAGAACTCATATTCCCAGGTGGTCCCTACAGAGGCAGTCAAGATCAAATGTTAACTACTGTTAGTTGATTACATGGTAGTATACAGCAGTCACTGTTAAAAGAAAGCTTGAAGCATCAGCTAGTAAGATCCTCACGGCAATCTGTGAAGTGGGCATAGTATCCTACTTCACAGACAGCAGTCTGACGTTCTGAGAGGGGGGATTAACTTGCTCAAGTTCCCATAACTTCTAGGCATTGACAGAGCTAGGATTTGAACCTGGTTGATGTCAAACCTAATCTTTTTGACCACAAGCTCAGAGGCGCAAAGGAGATCAGGAACTTATGCTACTAGTTGCCAGGGATCCAGAATTCCGCAGCGTCCAAGAGCGTTTTTGGAGAGCTCTGTCAGAAACATAATAGCGTTTGGCAAACTCCACTTTGGCCCAGAGCTGGAATGATGGTTAACAGCGTTAAGTGGTGGCACCAATGAGGCAACCAGGAAGGACTGGGAGGGACGGGAGGAAGCAAGGTCCAGGGGCCGTTCAAGGACTCTGAGCTGCGGAAGCCTTAGCCTAATGACAGATTGCAGGGCTCAGGTCCCGAGCGTTGTCCTGGGGCGGGACTGGCCTCCGGGTCCGGAGTTGTGCGCACGGTGCCCACCGAGGCGCATCTTGGCCACGGGCTGGGGCAGCCGACTCCGGAGCCTCCTGTTCCCGAGGACGGTGACAACGACCCTGTCTGCCAGCTGGGCAGGTGGGTGGAGATTCGGGACAGACCTCCCTCCAGGCGCTCAGCTCCGGGCTGGGCTGCCGCACTGCTACTCCAACAGGTCCTGAATGGTTCCCGGCTTTCAGAGACTTGATCATATAAAGAGCCTTTGGTTTTTAATGCCATAATTTGGTCGTATGTATGAGCGTTTCTTCAAATATTTTCGCTTCAAATCCTCATAATCCACCTATGCCTGGATCTGATACTTGGGTACCCCCGCCCCCAGCAGGCGGTGCTTCCCCGCAGCCCGGCCCCCTCTTTCGGTGTATCTAGTGAACAGACTCCGTTCCCCCTCGCCCCCTGCTGGACAGGAGTGGCTATTGCAGCGGTAACCGGCGTTCTGGTTTCCCATTTCTCAGCCAGGCGGGTTCTGTGCCTGTGTTTGGACTCCGTGTTCCAGGTAAGCAACATATTTCTGAAATATTTAAATATTTTTCACGACTAGACGAACCGTCCTTATTGTACGGCTTACATTCTAGATGCCATGTTCCTGAGATGCTATAGTTTCAAACGAATAAGCATCAAAGTCCTAAATCCCAAGGTCTATTCTGGATAGAGCTGAAGTCGCTGGAGGGCCACATGAAACCCACAATCGTATAAACGTAAGTATTGGTTACTACAGTGGTAAAGGCTCTCATAGATGTCAGGAACCACCACCACCAATTCTAACTTGAACTCTTAAAGCAACTAAAATAAGAATACCCCCCAGCCTGCCAATTCATTCAGGAACTAAACCCTATTTTCAGCAGTTTCTTGCACAAAGGAAATTTTTGCACAAAGGAAGTTTTTGACTGGCATTTCAATAAAAAAAATTATTGAAGATAGTCATAATTGAAAGAATAATTTTAT
Organism: Taxidea taxus jeffersonii; assembly: GCA_003697995.1. NCBI lineage: Eukaryota > Metazoa > Chordata > Mammalia > Carnivora > Mustelidae > Taxidea > Taxidea taxus. The sequence goes on along the minus strand of RCUC01171568.1, from coordinate 5,158 downwards.
TCAATCAGCTCCAATATAATTCCGTTGTCAGCAGACCCATCAGTCCCCAAAATGTTCTTTTTCACTGCTAGTATACCTCAGTTTGTTACCATCTCACTAAAAAAAAAAAAAAGTATTTGGGGTAAAAATATTTCTTTCAAGCCTGAAGATGAAAAGGTACAAAAACTCACATGCCTTAATAGTGTGAAGATATGATTAAAATTTTTTTAGATGTTCTGGGGTGCCTGGGTTGTTCAGTGGGTTAAGGCCGCTGCCTTCAGCTCGGCTCATGATCCCAGCCAGGGTCGTGGGATTGAGCCCCGCATCGGGCTCTCTGCTCTGCGGACAGCCTGCTTCCTCCTGTCTCTCTGCCTCTCTGCCTACTTGTGATCTCTGTCTATCAAATAAATAAATAAAAAATCTTTAAAAAAATTTTTTAATGTTCTTAATCACCTAAATAAAAAGTAAAGATTTAAAAATTTTAAACTCTATATCAAATGTAAATAGTTCCTGCCTTAATCTCTTTTACATGCTTGTTTGTTTTAAAGAACAAGGATGGAGGAATAAACAGGCAATTGTCCAACAATATGAAATCCTGATTTCCCACAAGCATTTTCCAAGACCCAGAAATATGCTTTCTTGTTTGACTGCAACCTCAAAATGAAGCAGGATGAATTGACTATGTATTCTATCAAAAACTGAATTCACTGAGCACTCTTCTCATCCAGTCCCTCGATATCCTTCAAAATCTTCATGTCAAACTCTGGTCTGCTGCTTCAGTTTCCCATAAAATAAGGACTGCCTGATAAAATCTGTCTTTAAGACTTTTTTTTAAAGATTGTATTTATTTTATTTGAGAGATAGACGGAGGTGGAATAGGCAGAAGGAGAGACAGAGAAAGAGAATTAAGTAGGCTCCACGCCCAACACAAAGCTCCAGATGGGGCTTGATCTCACAACTCTGAGACCACAACCTGAGCCAAACCCAAGAGTTAGACATTTAACCAACTGAGACACTCACTCACCCTGACTTTAAAACTTTTAACATGACAACATAAAAAAACTAGTTACCACCCATGAGAGAATAAATGTGTATATATATATACATTCATTTTTATTTAATTATATATGTATTAATTTTTAATCCAGGAGAAATAGAAACCCCATCTATCATGATTTCCAGTGCAAAAATTAGAAAATGTTTCCACAACTGAAAAGCAAAAGCTTTAGACTTTTAACAGAGAAAGTTCTCCCTTTCCATCAATTTCACATACTTAACAAGAAGAAAAAACCCTCAAAAAACAATAATACATAGCCTATCTTCCACTGATATGAAATCCTGATTTCAAATAAGACACTCCCAGATCCATAAAGTGCTTTCTCACTGGAGCTGTTTTCAAAATGAAAAGGAATGGAGTGATAAGCCAACAACATTTTACTTATTTTATTTTTATTTTTAAGTAAGCTCTATGCCCAAAGAGGGGCTTGAGCTCAGGACCCTGAGATCAAGAGTCACAGACCTAACTGACTGAGCCTTCTAGGAACGCTGCAATAACACTTTAATTCAATCAGCTGTATCTTAATCCAATCCCATGGATCTGCACTGTAATTCAAGATAGAATTAAAATTAAAATCCATGAAAATGTGGAAAGGTAAGGATCCAGAGAAATTTTTAGTCAGGAGAGAGTTGAAAAACTGTAGCTAAATGAATTGAGTCACTGCAATGCTTAAGGTATCGAGATAAGTTCAATGGAGAATACAAAAATGAGTCAAAAGATGTTTATACTCATGGGGAGATAAGACATGTGCAGAATAAGCACTAATTGACAAGTTGGATTTGAATACTGATCCCAATATTTACTAAATGGTGACCTTAAGCATTTTATCCAATTTTTCTGTAATTTTATTTTTCGTCTATATAATGAGATTAGTAATACCCTCTACCACATAAGACTATTTTGTGTATTAAATGATCTGCTGATCTTGCTGCTTGGGATGGTTCCTGGCATATTTGTGCTCAAGAAGCTATTATAGAGTGTTGCCGAAGTTTGAAGGAGAGAGGTCCGAGATCATTCTGGAACCTTCATTAGTAAGTAGGGATTAAGGTCATCTGCCTAAAAATGGGAGGAGTGACAAAACGGAGGTCCTGGAAAAAGTAGAAAGTTTAAAATACACTACACCTTTGAACAATGTGGGGGTTAGGGGTAACACACAGTTGAAAATCTGAATATAACTTTTGACTTCCCCAAAACTTAAAGCCTACTGTTGACGAGAATCCTTACTGATTAGTCAGTTAACACATACATACTTTGTGTTATTTTTGTTATATACTGAATTCTTACCATAAACTAAACTAAAGAAAATGTTATTAGGAGAATCAAAAGGAAGTGGGGGGAGGGGGGTTGGGGAGCTCAGTCGGTTAAGCATCCAACAACTCTTGATTTCAGCTCAGGTCAAGAGATCGAGCCGGTGCTGGACCAAAAGCCTGCTTAAGATTCTCTCGCTGCTCCTTCCCCCGCGTCCCCTGCTCTCACTCTCTCTCTCTAATAAGAAAAGAAAGAAAGGAAGGAAGGAAGAATCAAAAAGGAAGAGAAAATGCATTTCCAGTACCGTACTGTATTTATCAGAAGAAATCCACATATACATAGACTCTCAAAGTTAAACCCATGTTGTTCAGGGTCAACCGAAATGACTGTGTGCAGGTGACCACCAATATAAACAAGGAAAATGTGAAAGGTGACAAGCTTACATTTCCCCTTTCTTAAATGATCTTTATCCTCACGCCAACTTAGTCACCCTGTGATCTCACCTTTTGTGAAATTTTGACTTTAACAATCCTTAACCAATGCTGACTAACCCCTCAGTTTGCCTAAAATATACCCAATATGTATCTATTTTTTTACCAAATTGGAAATCTCCAAATGTCTGGTTGTCTTGGTTCTCTCCTTTTGTTACTCATTTTAGATAAACAACAAAGTTGTTTTGTTTTGTTTTTTAAGATTTTACTTGTTTTTTTGAGAGAGAAAGTGAGAGAGAGTATGAGCAGGAGGAGTGGGAGAAAGAGAAGCAGACTCTCTGATGAGCAGGGAGCCCAATGTGGGGCTCAATCCTGGGACTCTGGGGATCATGACCTGAGCCAAAGGCAGATGCTGAACTAACTGAGCCACACAGGCACCACAGGACGACAACAAAGTTTCGACTGAATTCTTCTTCCAAGAAATAAAACCTGGGAGCACAGAATCCTTCTGGGGTAGAGTGAGACAAAAACAAGAAAGGTATAACTATACTCCTTCTTGGGTTTTCTAGGTTTTTAATCATACCTACTTTAAAAAAATGACTAATTTCATCACTTCCCTTCCATCACTTAAAGTTCTAATATTTTGCCCTGGTTTATACCTCTAATTCTATTGTAATTGCTGGTAGAAATGTCTCAAATATAAAATAGCTAACTAGATACAGAAAATGCTTTCATTTTAAGGAACTGTTCTTTCATTGATTCACATGTGGGGATGTGTTTAAAGCATCCATAAAAATGGTCACATAGGGACGCCTGGGTGGCTCAGTTGGTTAAGCAGCTGCCTTCAGCTCAGGTCATGATCCCAGTGTCCTGGGATCGAGTCCCACATCGGGCTCCTTGCTCGGCAGGGAGCCTGCTTCTCCCTCTGCCTCTGCCTGCCTCTCTGTCTGCCTGTGCTTGCTCTCACTCTCTCTCTCTCTCTCTCTCTCTCTGACAAATAAATAAATAAAATCTTTTTAAAAAACGGTCATATAACTTTCATTCTTGGAATTATTAATAAGGTAAGTTATATTACCAGATTTTTAAAATTTTAAACCAACATTACCTTCCTGCAATAAGCCCCACCTAGTCATTACATTATTTTTATAATGTAGTTACCTTGTCTTAGCTAAGTTTAACTTAAAGATTTTGCATGGATGTTCATAAAGAACATTTGCCTATTATTTGCTCTCATTATGCAATTTATTAAGTTTTTCTATCAATGTTGTGCTTACTTTAAAACTTCGAATTTTAGGGAGCATCTGCTTGAGAATTCTTTCCTTCTCCCTCTGTACCCCCTTTCACATGCTCTCTCTTTCTAAAATAAAAAGCAAAAACAAAAAAACTCAAAATTAATTTTTTAGAAATGAAATTAATGTCTCACCACCTGAGCCAAAACCAAGAGTCAGATGCCCAACTGACTGAGCCACCTAGGCACCCCTAATTTCTAGAGTTATTGTGTGATAATCACACAATAATGATAAGGGTTTTTTCTTATTTTGTTTTTGGAATTATTGATGCTTTTTTTCACCCTAATATATTGTCAATTTTTGTGATTGATCCAATGGCACTTGACAAAAGCAAGTGTTCCCTATTACCAGGTACATAAGTTCTGCCTATTGTTAATGCTGTTTAAGTTTTTTTGTTTTGTTTTGTTTTGTTTTAAGATTTTTTTTTAATTTATTTATTTGACAGAGATCACAAGCAGGTAGAGAGGCAGGCAGAGAGAGGAGGAAGCAGCCTCCCTGAGCAGAGAGCCCGATGTGGGGCTCGATCCCAGGACCCTGGGATCATGACCTGAGCCGAAGGCAGAGGCTTTAACCCACTGAGCCACCCAGGCGCCCCGCTGTTTAAGTTTTTGACATCCTTACGTCTGCCTGTTTTTTTCTGTCTTGCACTAGGTTAGTTAAAGGGGGTTCTGACCACCCAATTGTGATGTGTGTCCCAGTTTCCCCACACCAGCACTACTGCCAATGCTCAGAATACCAGCAGGTTGTACAAGAACTCAACTCAATTCTGGAACTGTTAGGAGTCAGGTGGACAGGTAGGTAGTTAGGACCAAGGTCCCCAGCAAGGAAATACGGAGTCAGGACAGCTGAGATAAAACAGCACTGATGTCCCGTTCTGCAGCTTAGACAGGACCCCACTGACATTCTGCTATGCATCCTTTGCACAAATGACTTCTGTAAAACCTCCTAAAATAAGACAATTAACTGAAAAAGCATTTGTTAATATCACAGGTAAGGGGCAGGTAAGACATAAGCCCCCACATGGCAGCAAAAAAGGACCATCAGCGCATGGACTTTCACCCAATAAGTAGACAGTTACATGACCAAAGCCCTGATTGGCACGACTCAGCACTCCCTGATTGCTTAAGAAAGTTCTGCAAAAGAGCTCATAAAAC
>RCUC01171567.1:0-38986 GCA_003697995.1 Taxidea taxus jeffersonii | reverse complement strand
AGGTGGCTCAGTTGTTAAGCATCTGCCTTCGGCTCAGGTCGTGACGTGATCCCAAGGTCCTGAGATTGAGCCCTGCATCGGGCTCCCTGCTCAGCGGGAAGCCTGCTTCTCCCTCTCCCACTCCCCCTGCTTGTGTTCTCTCTCTTACTCTCCCTCTCAAATAAATGGAATAAATCTTAAACAAAAAGATGCAGTCTAAGCCTACCTCTTAAACCCCAAGTCACTGACAGAGAACAAACTGATGATACGCTCTGGTCTTTGGTCGACTGTGACCACATTCATTACGTACATGAATAAGAGGAAGTACTCGGGCACTGGCCTGTGGCAAGAATGGAGGAGCAGAATGCAACCCAATACTGACAGCAGCAAAAGTAACAGTACCATGCCTGGTCCGCAACCCCCCCCTCCGGGGGTAGGGGAGAACCGCAGCCTGCAATATAACCACTGTCAGCCCAATTATGAGGTCACCCTCATTGGAAAACTGGGAAAGGCTCAGAGCCTGTCTCCACACAAGATGACAGCTACAAGAAATAGCCTTTCTCTGAAGTCAACTGACAGATTTACCCTTCATTTGGAAGATCATTAGAGAAGGGGGCCTGACAGCCCCTATTGCCTTTCCCACAGCATAGTAACTCTCACTGTCAGGAAATGGCTTATTTGCTTCCAACCTAAACCCTCCTCAAACTATTAAATCTTAACCCTGTGTCTTCAGCACAAAAGAGACAGCATGTGCTTCTCAGTGTTGTATAATAAATATGATTTGAGGCTAGTAAATCTGTCCTCAGGCAAAATCATTTCCATTTGTTCAACCTTTCCTCCTGGGCTTTATGAATGTCGCTCTTATTTTTTTTTTTTAAGACTTTAAATTTTTTTTTTAGGTTTTACTTATTTTTTTGACAGAGAGGGAGAAAGCACGAGCAGGGGGAGTGGCAGGCAGAGGCAGAGGGAGAAGGAGAAGCAGGCTCCCCGCTGAGCAAGGAGCCCGATGCGGGGCTCGAGCCCAGGACCTCAAGATCATGACCTGAGTCAGAGGCAGACACTTTACCAACCGAGCCATCCAGGTGCCCCAAATGTCACTCTTCTTCCAAGTTCTTCTAAATGTGAGATTATATGACAGCTGGGCTTAGGAACAGATCCCGATTAGAAATGAGGGGACTGGACAGCTCTGCCACTGACTGGGTTCCTGATGGTGGGCAGGCCAGTGAGTCCCCCATAAGAGGACAAGGATCACCACTGCTCAGGAGCACAGGAAGGGGGGAAGAAGTAAGATTATTTTAGGCTATCCTTGAGTTATCTAGACAGTGACTTGAAAAAATATGATGAAATAGACTTTGTATTTGAAGGGCCCAGGCCTTCTATATCTTTTCTTTTTTCTTTTTTAAGATTTTATTTATTTATTTGAGAGAGAGAGAGAACAAGAGCAGGGTGAGGGGCACAGGGAGAGGCAGGCTCCCCACTGAACAGGGAGCCCCATGTGGGGCTCGATCCCAGGACTCCAGGATGATGATCTGACCCAAAGGCAGACGCTTAACTAACTGAGCAACCCAGGTGCCCAGGCCTTCTATTTCTAAATTAAATATATTATTTCTATTCATGTGCAAATTCACTCATGAAGAGCCCCTTCACTTTCTCACTCCGTGGGTATGGTGGTCCTTTGAGGGTCTTGTTAGCTGTGGCTCCAGGGTCCAAAAGGGTGCTGAACCTTGTTGACTAGAATGAAGGGCCTGAGAGCCTACATGCATCTCTATGTGAATAGAAATTTCTGGAATGTTAGAGTGTGCGTGCACACACACACTCAACTGTAAAGATTAGCTGTCTGTAAGAAATGAGATCCTTTTCTTTATATACTTCTAAAATGCTCAAAAAATATTTTTACCATAAGCATATATTACTTCTATAATCCTAAAAACCCTTACTATAAATGATGGCCATCATCATACATTAAAAGGATTAGTTGAAAATTGTCTGTGGGTCCAGATCTAGGGCTGCCAGCCTGCAAGAGGACTAGGATTGCCCACGTTTCAAATTGCACTGTTGTTCTTCAATCCATATTTGCTAAGGGGTCCACATTGAGCAACATTTCTTCGTCACTTACAAAGCGCTGGCATGAAGTTCATCCAGGGGCTGGCAAGCTATGGCCTGTGGAGCCAAATCTGGCCAACCACCAGTGTTCATAAATAAAGTTCCCTTAGAACACAGCCATGTTCATTCATTTACGTATTATTATCCAGAGTTGTTTTTGTGTGAAAACAGCCCAGTTGAATAGTTGCATCAGAGACTTTAGGGCCAAGAGAGCCTAAAATACTTCCTATTTGGCCATTTACAGAAAACGCGTGCTGGTCCCTGGGTTAGAGATGGAGGCTCGGACAGTGAGCAACCAGAGCCCTGTACCCTCCCTCATGGCACTTCGTGTCTCACTCAGTCCCACAAAGATGTGTAACTGTGACACACTAACAAAGAAAGGTGAGGTCTGGTGCTACTAGAGAATATTCTGGGCAATTGCCCTATTTGGAAATATCAAGGTAGACAAAATGCAAAATCAAACAGCAGGTACATAAGTCCTATGACAGGAATTAGGAAAACAGCAACACCACCACCACCACCCCCAGAAGTGATCCAAAATGGCTGGAGGTAAAGGCCTCGAAATGTGTGTGGCACCAGATAAGGCTGGGTGGGAAGTGGGAGACGCATGTGCAGGACTCTAGGGCACTCTGGGAACCACGATAAGGACTTATCTTTACATGAGGAGAAATGGGGAGCCCCAAGGCTTTCCAGGGAGGCTGTTGGAGGCACGACAGTCTTGATGATCTGAGAGGATTTCTCTGGCTTCCAAAGGGAGTAAGTTTAGAGATTCGGGAGGAGCGATTAACCAGTGTGGAAGCTGTTTTGCAGAAGCCTAGAGGAAGAAGAGGAGAGCTTGGCCCTCCAGGTGCAGATGGCAGGTATCACAGGGGGAGGTGTGTCCAGTGAAGCTGCAAGAGCAACAGCTCCAGATGGTGCCCTTGGCCATGAAGGAGGCACCTGTCATCCTGGGCACCATGGTTCCAGATACACTGGAGATACTCAAGAATGAGAAAAGACCAATGGTGGTTCATAACTTCGCCTTTCCCTTCCCCAGGCTTCTGTGCACCCTGACGTTTTGGTGGATGACCAGTCTTTTGGAAACATCAACAGTGGCCATTTCCTTATGTGGCCCCGTTCAGTCATGCATCCTTGTCAATTCACTCAAAACACTGATGTGATATGAGTCCACTTCTTCCCTTAGTTATAAATATTAAAATAATGATACAGGGACCTCCTGAAACCAATGCTACCATCTCCCAGACACAGCGGGAAGGCTCAAGCTGGGTGATGTCGGGTTACCTAGGACATGAGGGCAAAGGTAAGAACTTGCATGGGGGGCAGAGGACATCAGTTTACTAACAGTCCTAAAGGAAAAAGGAATTTCTGTACTTTCAAGGATGTGGGAAGTGCTGAGTTGGAGTGAAGGCCCTCTCCTGGTCCCAAAGCAGGGTGTGTGACATTACCCAGGGATGAAGTGTCAGAATGTGCTGGGTTCAGCTGTCTTTCCTACTCTGGGCAACCAGACAGGCACCGGAGGGACTCTCAAGCTCTCAAGGGCTGATGGATGGATGAGTGGGTACTCTCTGTTACAGAGGTGGGGCTCTGGAGGGTGTGGTTTTCTTGCCCCCCCCGCACCCCCCACCCCGGGGCAGTTGGCACCTGGTCAGGAGCTGGGCTCTCCTGAGGCTTGTACATGGCATCTGGCCCACTTCCAGCTGCAACAGCTCCACACCCCACAGAAGCAAGAGCCCTCCCTCATCCTGGCCATACTCACTGAGACTCAGTGATACTTGCTGCCTGACAAGGGTTTTTAGATGATCCCCCCTTCCCCAACCCTTTGGAGAATGTCTGTTTGCATAATGGCCACAGGATGGGCTCAGGGTGGATCAGAGTAGAGCACGATTGCAAAAAGGGGGCAACAACCCCCTCAGCCCAGCGCAGCACCTCCGGCTCCTGTAACCCACCATGGCTTCAGCACAAGGGTGCCCCTGGGGGCGGCCAGCATCCGCGGGCATAGGCATGCGGCTGTGGGCTGGGAACGTGCTTCTGCTCTATGAAATCCTGATAAGCGAGCCTGATAACTTTGCAAAGAGCAGCTTCACTCAGCAGAGGGAAATAGGAGCTCCCTGCACGTTAACAGGTTTGCTAACAGAGGCAGCTCCACGAGCTCTGATGTCAGAGAGCCCCGGTCCCACCCTTCCTGGCTGTGTGAGTGTGGACGACTAAGCCACCCTCTCTGTGCCTCAGTAGCCTCCTCCGCCCAAGGAGGATCACAACAGCACCAATTTCCTGCGGCTGCCATGAGGATTACGTGAGATCACATGTGAGAACAGGCCTGGAAGAGTGCCCAGGGTGGTAAGGAAACCCCCAGCGAGCTCTCGGCCCGACCTGAAGCTCCACAGAGGACGTCGAGAGGCATCTTGTACTTAGCACGGCTAACACGCCAGCTCCTCTCTGGGATCCTGGTCTTGTTCACTGCAACCCCATTCTTTCAGTTGTTCTGGCCAAAGTCCTTGGAGTTGTCTGCGACTCCTCCCTTTCTCTCCCTCTTGGCTCTTCCTCCAAAATAGACCTAGAATGAGACGGCCACCCCCAGTGGTCCAAGCCACCACTGTCTCTTGCTGGATTATTGAAAGCTCCCATCTGGCCTCTCTGCTTCTGCCTTTGAACCCACACAGCCTGTTCTCAATACAGTTGCCAAGATAATCCCATTAAAATTTAAGACAGAGCACATCAAAAACCCCCCACTCAAAGTCAGCACAGTGACTCTCACACGAGTAAAAGCCAAGTTCCTTACAAACAGCCCAGGAGCCCTACATGGTCTGCCATCTCCCACCCCACCTTCTCAGACCTCATCTCCTGCTACTCTCCTCATGGATCTTTCTCTTGCTGTATTGGCCTCTTCCTCAATCATGAGGAACACTCCTGCCTCAGGGCCTTTGCACTTACTGTTCTCTCTGCCTGGAACATCCAGCCCCCAGGTACCTGCATGACTGGCTTTGTCCATTCCTTCAGGTTTGTACCCAAAATCACCTCCACAATGACACCTTCCCTGAAAGCCCTTTGAAAACATCACCTTTTCCCTGTAGCTCATATCCTGCTGCCTTACTTTATTTTTCTTCTTAGTACTTTCACTATTTAATTTGTTATGTCTTTTATTTATTTTATCACCTGTGTCCTCTATCAAATAGTAAGCTCCACGAGAGAAGGTATTTTTGTCTGTTTGATTCACTGCTCTGTTCCCAGGGCCAAAAACGGTGCCTGACACATGGAAGATGCTCTAATAAATATTTCTTGATTTAGGGAATTAGCTAATTCCCTAAATTAGTTCCTAATTCCCTAATTCCCTAAGAAGGCCGAGGGCTGAGGGCCTTGTTAAAGCATTAGGCATTCCTGCCAACTGAAACTCAATCAAAACTCAAAACCAATCATGCCTAAAACTAAGGTCCAAGTCGACTGGAACATGTAATTTAACCTTTATTGTCAAATGCTATTTCAGCCACCTGTCTACTCTGCAAAATGAAATGTCCCATATTTTTTATCTTGATTCAAAGTGTAAGATGTCCTCAACCTGACCTCTTCAGAGGGAGCCATACACTGTCCAGCACTGGGTCAGCAGAAGCTGACCTGAATACTAACGGTGCTTCTATTTTTGGTTCACACCATGAGTCGGTTTCTCTTTTATTCCTCCTTCCTTTCAGTGGCCAAGAAGATACATCAGCAGGCAACAAATTATGGTTGCCACAGATGCTGTGTTCCATGGGGCCAATCCGTTATGCGGCCCCTCGAGATGTGATCTACGACTTGAAGGGGGACCACAGTCTCAATCCAACAGCAATTCTAGGAGTAAGACCAGATCACAGGAAGCACAAGCTCCTAGCAAGTGGGAGGATTTGTTTTCTCATATTCTCACTTGTACTTAAAAAGTTTCACTGACCGTTTAAAAGGAAGAGAAATCTGAAACCCAAAGAATAAACTCTTTATTCAGGGAAAGTTCCATGAGCTTGTAACTGAACTGAGGACAATCTGAAGTCGATTCCAAAGCAAAGCCACAAATCATCCAAAGAACTAAATGAATTCAGTAAAATAAAAATAAGCGAACAACCCTAGTCAGTCAATTTGGAATCTGGAGAGAAAACACGAACGCTGTCACTGGAAGACCTCATGCTCAAGTAGGAAGGACATGAAGATCTCCCATCCAGGCTCTGCATCCAGCAGCTGTGGGACCGTGGTTAAATGGCTTCATTACGCCGAAGCTCAGTGTCCTAAACTCTCAAACATGGGTCCCAACATCCAGTTATAGGAATGAGTTAATTTGCAAAGACCCTTGTCCACAGCGAGGGAATGCCAGCTCCTTTCCTGGACTGTCCGAATTTCAGTCTGAACTGAAAGAATGGTGCCCAGAGATGTCACCACTGAACTGTTTGGGGCCAAAAGGGTCCGGAGATGTTCTGCCAATGTAGGGCAAGGCCCTTAGCCTGCTCCTGAGAACAAGCACAAATCCAACAGAAACCCTGAATTCTAAGAGATAGAAAAAGGCAGAAGAGGAGAAAAATGCAAGGAAAAAGAGTCGAGGTGACTCCTGCTTTTGCTATGTGCACCCAAGAAAGGAAGCAATTGTGAGTGACTGACTCTGGAATCATCCCTTTGAGTCAGCCGCTTCCCAGGCTTGCCCAGAGTGAGCGCTGCAGACTGCAATGCCATTGTTCACTGTTTTGTGACAACACACCTCTTGGTGACTCAGGACAGGGAGGGTGGAGGTGTTTCTGACACTAATTTTATTTTTGTTCTTTCAATCACCTCAATCCATTCATTCATCCATCTAGTCATTCAATCTCTCACCAAAGCTCTTTCTAAGCCCTTGTATGATGAGAAATACAAGCCCGGTGTTTGAGAGGGTACACAGATGGAGGGTTTATGCTTTAAGAGAGCTGTAGAATTTTAAGAGTCACCTGCCTAATCCAACGTTTCATTTGTGTGTGTGTATTTGTGTAGGTCTTACACCTTTCATAGCACGTGATTCTTGATCTTGGGGTTGTGGGTTCAAGTCCTACACTGGGCACAGAGCTTACTTAAAAATATAAAAATAGGGACGCCTGGGTGGCTCAGTTGGTTAAGCGGCTGCCTTCGGCTCAGGTCACTGGGATCGAGTCCCACATCGGGCTCCTTGCTCGACAGGGAGCCTGCTTCTCCCTCTGCCTGCCACTCTGTCTGCCTGTGCTTGCTCCCTCTCTCTCTCTCTGACAAATAAATAAAATCTTTTAAAAATAAATAAATAAATAAATAAATTTAAAGGTAATTTAAAAAAGAGGAGGTCGACTCAGTCAGCAGAGCGTGCGACTCTTGATCTCGGGGTTGTGAGTTCAAGGTTGGTATTAGGTGTACAACTTATGTAAAAAAAAATTTTTTTTAATGTAATAACAACGGGGCGCCCATGTGGCTCAGTGGTTTAAGCATCAGACTCTTGATTTCAGCTCCGGTCGAGTCAGGCTCTGCACTGGGTGTGGAACCTGCCTGGGATTCTCTCTCTCCCTCTGGCCCCCAATCCCCTGCACTCTCTCTCTAAGTAAGACCTTAATAAAACAGACACATTTCTATTTCCTAAGACCTTACCATATTTCAGGTACTGTGCTATAGGTTCATGTGTGTTACTCTGGTCATTTATCACAACACAAATACTCTATGAAGTTAAACACTGTTGCTGTTTCTAATGAACAGATCAGAAAAACAGGACTCGAAGAATTTAAGGTCACATAGCCTATAAGCAGGAGAGCAGGAAGTCTGGATTCAAGTCTGGATTCAAACTAGAAAGTCTGTATCAGAATTGTGCTATTCGCTGCACAGGGATTCAAGTATATGATGTCTTCTATGTACCTGTTCTCCAACACAATGAAAATGGGACTGATGTTAGAATAAAGGCCTGTGTGACAGTTTCAGGGTGTGTATAGGTGAGAAGCCACTGATAGGAATTAAAGATCCAGGGCGCCTGGGTGGCTCAGTGGGTTAAGCCTCTGCCTTCGGCTCAGGTCATGATCTCAGGATCTTGGGATCGAGTCCCGCATCTGGCTCTCTGCTTGGCAGGGAGCCTGCTTCCTCCTCTCTCTCTGCCTGCCTCTCTGCCCGATTATGATCTCTCTCTGTCAAATAAATAAATAAAATCTTTAAAAAAAAAAGAAATTAAAGATCCAGAATTTAATCAAGGTTCTAAACTGTGATCACTGTTCCCAGGCATTTACTGAGATCTGAAATATGGCCTCACTGGACCCTTTAGGACAATGCTCTTATAGCTAACCAGAATCTACCCTTCACTGCAGAGCCACTGACACCTAAGCAACATTTACATGGCCAGATTTCTGCTCCTACTTGTCCTACTCACTATTGAAATGAGCAATAGAGTGGAAATTAAGACCCCACATACAAGATGAGAATTAATAACCTACGGCCATTAATGCAGTGGCTCGACTATGAGGTCAAAGTGAAGTATGCAAAGAGCACTAGACTGAGAGCACATAATCATGAGTTCAAATCCAAGCTGTGTGACCCTGGGCGCATTGCTTAACACATCTGAGCCCATTTCCTCATCTCTACAATGAAGACAATGACATCTACCTCAGAGTATTTTTGTGAGATTAAATAAGTGTAAGCCGAATACAAAGCCAGCTCCGCCCAGTGTTCATCTTGATAAAATGGTAGTCATATATGACGGCCTCCAGCATGAACGGGCAGTGCACGTTGGTAAGGCATCTCTGATACCTTCTCCAAAAATGCTTCCATTAAATGGAAAGGAACTGAGAAATGAAAAGGTCTGGGGCTCCCTGTACAAAAGAGCAGAACCCAGTTCTCAAGTCTCTCAAGTCTCGACTAGGAACTTTTTAAAGCATCTCCACCACACTAATGGGGGGAATATTTTCTCACCTTTTTTGCCTTTTCCTGCAATCTCTATTTATTTATTTCTTAAGATTTTATTTATTTGTTTGACATACAGAGTGAGAGCATGAGCAGGGGGGAGGTGCGAGGGGAGAAGGAGAAGCAGACTCCTCGCTGAGCAGGGAGCCCAACTGGGGCTTGATCCCAGGACCCTGGGACCATAACCTGAGCCAAAGGCAGATGCTTAATTGACTGAGCCACCCAGGCACCCCCCGTTCGCAATTTTAAAAAGGGGACCACGTTCCACATAAAACCTACAACAGCCCACTGTTTTCTCTGCTTGCTTTGGAGTTCTCCTTCTGCCCCTCAGAAGATCCCATTTAAATTCTTCCCATGTGGGTGGACATGGGATCCTGTATCTGACACCAAAAAGCTGTTATCCCGAGAAGAGATCCAAACACTTTGGGGTTGTTCCAAAAGCCAGAGCTGGGACTAATGGGGTGACTTAGGAGAAGGTTCCAGCTCTGCACACAGAACATGTTTGTATTAGCAACTGCTGGCCAGCTATGGGGCAAGCCTGTGCAGCAGCGTGGGTCCCACCAAGAAAGCTCAAGCCGAGCATCTCACCCGCTGCTGCCTGACTGACCCCAACAGCACATTATTTGATTCAACCCTTGTTGAGGGACTCTGTGTGTCCCAGGCACTAGGAACATAAGCAGGATGAGTGAGATGCAGCACTCTCCTCTCACGGAGGAAACTGACACATAAGCAGGTCATTACAAAACAACGTGCAGAGGGATGCCTCGGTGGCTCAGTCGGTTAAGCGGCTGCCTTGGGCTCAGGTCATGATCCCAGCGTCCTGGGATCGAGCCCTGCATCGGGCTCCTTGCTCGGTGGGGACCCTGCTTCTCCCTCTGCCTGCCGCTCCCCCTGTTCATGCACCCTCTCCCTCTATGACAAATAAATTAGTCTTTAAAAAAAAAAAAAACAATGTGGGGAATACAAAAAAGAGAAATGATCAGAGTCCTGAGCAGTGGAGCTAAGTTAGGTGGGCAACTCCTTCTAGAAAAGAGGATACCTCGGCAGTCTTTAAGAATGGAGGAAGGGAAGAAGTGAGGGGCAAGATAGGACAGTACAGAAAGGGGATTCGGGGCAAAAGGAATGAGCATGAGGACAGAAGCAGAAGTGACAAGCACTACAGTTTCTGAGGGGCATGCCAGGCAGCTGGATAATGCTAGAACAGAAAATGCGAGGGTGGGGAGGAGTGAGAACCAAGGCTGGAGCTGGAGCTAGAAGCCAGGACGTGGAGAGCCTCGTAAACTGCATCCTGCAGGATGAACTTGGTCTGGCAGGTGTCGGGCAGCCAACACCTTAGAGTTTTAAGCTCAAAAGTGATGAAGTTTCTCCAATCTTCAGTTTTGGGGTTTTTTCCCCCAAGGGAAACAGGACAGCTGTGAAATCTGCTGAATTGGGCTATGGGAGCCCCCCAGGGGCCAGCGGAGCCCTGCCTGACTCATCACTCAAGGCAAGCGCGGAGCTCCTTCAGCCTCCCGCCTCTTCCTCCCCTGTCTGCTGGGCCTCTTGGTAAAGCTGACTTCAGAAAAAGGGGATGTGGGCACAAGGCAGCTCAGCATTACAAAGTGCTCTGAAGCAGCCAGAAGTCCACAGTGAGCCCTGAGCATCCTTCTGCAGTGGGGACCTTGGCTGGAAGGCAGGTCCCAGGATCCAGGCCAGGGGGTGGGGCAGGGAAAGGTCAGGTTTGGTGCAGTGTGCTCCAGAGCTCACCTGCATCTCATCTTGCAGCTTTTTCTCCCTCCCTTCTTCCTTCTCTCCCTCCTGATACCCTCTGGCTCCTGACTGAGGTGGGGCAGGGGTGGGGGGGCCGCCAGGGAGGGAAGGAGGGGTCAGGAGCCCACGGTGCAGGGAAAAGCATCAGCCACTACCACCATTCTGACCTCCCCAGCCAGGAACTTAATGGCCTCCTGTCCTCTTCCAGACCACTGTTCATCTCCACTCTCAAGCTGCCATTTGGACCCATGTCCCCCCCTCCATCCCCATCCTCTTTTACCTCCCCAGTGCCAGTCCTCTTTTCCTACCCCCCAGGGGCCCAGGATCTCCTCTGCCTCTGTGACTTGGTTCTGCCCCCCACCCCGAAACTTACCCCTTCTCTTTCTGGAATTGTGCCGATGGCTCTGCCTCACCAAGCCTTAATGATTCCTTCATACCTGCCCTCTCCCTTCCATGATTCCCCTCTATTGGGAACACCTGAGCAGACTGTCACCTACCTACTTCTACTAGTTTAGTAGCTCCAACCACTCCCCACACACTAATCTCTGAATGTGCATTTCTCCCTTTTACTGTTCCCTCCAAAGCACCAGGAGGCTTGGACCGTCCTCTTGCTCTTTGTCTCCTGAACCTGCCTCCTCCTCCAGCCACAGCACAAATGTCATCCTGACCCTAAGGCTTTCCCCCTCACCTCCAAGAGAGATGAAATCTAATAGGACTTTGTTTACCTTTATTAAAGTATGGGTTTTGCTTAGTACTTTAACACTAGTACTTATGTGCCAGGCATCTCTCAGAGAACTTTATATAGTCACTCATTTAAATCCTCAAGGCCACCCTGTTATTAGCTCCAGGATAACCTGCCCAATTTTACAGCTAGTCAATACAGAAACAATCTCAAACCCACACGGCTTGGCTCTGATCAGTTGTTTTGCCACTCTCCACCCAGCAGTGTTTTTCACCTGCATACCAGGAAGCCTTAGAGCCCAAGAGCCACCCCCTGTTCTCCTGGTACCCTAAGTTCCTGGCACCCAGCAGGTGATTACTAAATGTGCTCCAAATTCAACTGAAATTCAGCACGCATTCCCGTGTCTTCCTCACACGTATGTTCTGTCTCCTTGAGCCGTCCAGGAGATCCTCAAGGAGAAAAGCTTAGGTCATCCGTTTCTTGAGAGGCCTACAGTCGTGAGGCATAATGAATTGAGGGATAGGGAGAGAGCTTGAATTGGGGGCAAACTATGGCAGATTAATATATATCTTACGTGTGTACAATTTACAATGGCATTTTCACACATGCCTGATCTCCTAGGTCCCGACATCAAGGTGAGGGCTATGGACTGGATGCGGACAGGAAGGGAAAAAGACTGACATGCAAGATGGCATGTCTCTCAGAGCTAGAACTATCTGGACATTACAGGGATTACTGCTCAGGGCTCTGAATGAAGCCCCTGAAAGCCACAGTCTGTTCCCCTGAGTGGTTTTGGCCAGCTGTGGCCATCAGGGATGGGTGGGCTCAGTGAGGAGCTCTGAGCCCTGCCACAGTGGCCTGGGTGGCTGGGACCAGCATAGGAAATAGTAGAAGGTGGGTGAGGGACGGAGAACCTACCAGAAGGGAGCCTGGCTGGGTGTGCAGAGGGGGCTAGCCAAGCAGAGGCAGCATGTGTTAAGGCAGGTTCAGCAGGACCTCTGGGAACATTCGGCAGTGTCAGATCACCCTCCCCAGCCAGTTCAGAACACTCACAACACGGTTTCCAAGTGGTCTGATAATATAGATATGAAGAGTCAGGCAAAACTAGTTTGCCCTTCCCACAATTGAAGATAGTCAGTCTCCCTACTGTTTGTGACTATGCCATGGCATTTCTAAAACTATGTACCTTTATTGTCCTAATTCAGCAGAACCACAGGTTGGAGTTACTCCACGTCCTGTGCACAATGGGTTTTCAAGCTCAGGTGGCCTCAGCAGAAGAGCAGCTTTTCCATAGTAGAAAGGGAGGTAAACTTCTAAGCCCAAACACCTGTCCCATCTTACCAGCTGGGTGGACTTCCACAGGTCTCTTCACTCCTGGACCTTGATCTCCTCTTCTGCAAAATGAGCACGAAAGCGCCCACCCACCCACCTACCCGGGCCACAAAAACTGGCGAGGCCCTGCGCCAGGGCCTGTGGGCTCCCAGAGGAGGCTTTCCGCTGATCTGAACTGTCTCACGCCCCTCACCGGTCGGGAAATGAAGGAGACACTGCAGACGTCTACCTCGAAACGCAGGGGAGAACCCCCTCCCACTGGGGACCGCGGGGGGGCCCCTGCGGCTGAAGCGGAGGCTCGAGGATCGCCAAGCCGTGGCTGCGGCTCAGACAGGGGGTGCGGCGGGGTGGCTCGGAGACCCGGGGTTCCTGACCCGACCCCGAAGTCTCCGGGGCTCCCTTTCCCCGCCAGCGCCCTCGCGGCGGCGGCCCAGCGCGCCCCCACTTCCCCTATACCCTCGGGGCCACAGCCCCGCGCCCGAGCTCGGGCACAGCTCGCTCACCTGCGGCTCCACCAGCCAGCGGGGCTCGGCGCCGGCAGCTGCGGGGCGCGCGGCGCGGAACGCCGAGTACACGGGGATGCGGTCCCGGCGGCTGTACAGGGTGGCGAAGCGCTCGGCGCCCTCGAAGCGCTGACAGATCTTCACGTGGGCCTCGGCCGCCAGCCCCGCAGGCGGAGTCCCGGCGTAGAAGAACCGGTCGCATTCGCCGAAGCCGGCTTCCTCCTCGCCCACGAGCCGGCCTTCCAGCAGCCCGGCCAGGGCGAGGAGGCTGCCCAGCGCGAGCCAGCGCGCGGGCCGCATGGCGGCCTCTGCGGGCGCGGCGGGGGCCGAGCGGCGGCCGGCCCGGTGCGGGGGGGCGCGGGCTGTGCGGGCCAGGCGGGAGAGGAAGTCGGGACCCAGGCGCGGGCGCGGCGCGGCGGGGCGAGCGCTCGGCGGGGCCGGGCTGGGCTGCCGGGCGGCGGGGGCGGACCGGGGCGCGAGGCCGCGCCTCCCTCCCTCGCGCCCTCGCGGAAGATGGCCGCGGAGGCCTGGGGGCCCGGGGCTCGCGGGTGCGGCGGCGGCGTCCCCGGCTCCCCCACCCCACCCCCAGCCGGCCTGCCTGCCGCCTCGCCTCTGCAGGCCGCGGGGACGCGCCCCAAGGGTGGGGTGCCCGAGTCGGGTGGGCCTGATCCGAGGGGCTGGGAAGGGACGGTCCTCTGGGCGGGGCGCCCGGAAGCCTCGGGAGCCTTCGCGCGGCGGGAGCGGTCAGGGATGCTGAGGCGCGGTGGGGGATGCGCGCGGAACTGTGGCTCTTCGGGGCGAGTGGGAAAAGAGGACCGCCCCCCAGCTCTGAAATCCACTGAAAAGCGAAAGGCTCCACCGAGCGCACACGTAGAGCTTTGATGTCATTTTAGCGGATCAGAAGCCCAGAACTTCAAACTGAGAAATCCCGTTGTAGGAAGTTCTAACCTAGGCAGACAGGAGAGCCCTGCTGTGGTTTGCTTGGTGCAAGGCTGAGAAACAAAACCAAAACCAAGAAGGGACACTAGCGGACATCCTCGGTTGATGTGCTTATTTGATTCATTGTTTGCTTCACCGTGCTGAGTGCCTTCACGCCAGCTTAGGTTGAGCGCGGGGGTAAAGCCAGAACAGGGCCCCTGCGGCATGTCGTCAACTGCCTAATGGGAAAGCTTCTCATGAGTCAAAGAAGCGTGCTATTAAAGGAATCATTAAAAACGGAATATGGAATTTTGAGAAACTGACCCCTCCCAGTCTGTTTGCTTTCCTTCCAAAGGTAACATGTTATTCTAAGATTGAGCTGACTTTTATAAATTACACATGGCCTCACCCCCAAGATTCTGGAACAAACTACAGGGTGGTAGCAGCTGGATCTAACCAAAGCTTTTGCTGACTGCTCATTACGGCCGCGGCCACGGCCGTCGTTAGCTAGCTGTGTCTTTATCTGCTGTCTCCAGTGCAGCCACAGATCAGGGCTCTCTCCCCATTTGATGGCGCCTAGTCCCTCTTTTCCACTGACTCTCTTCTCACAGGGGAGGGGATTTCAAACCAGACACCCTTGGGCTTCTGCACTTCACCCCCCTCAGTGGAACATCAGTAGACAGCCTTCAGCAAAGGCCTGAAGAGGAAAACTAACGGCTGCTGTGGAATAAAATGACGTTCTACTTACACTTCTGCCAGCTGGTTGGGATTTCCCACAGTTTGTTTGAAATTGGGAGGCAAACTAGAGACATCACACACACACACACACACACAAACACACACACACACACACACCGTCCACACCTCCGTGCTCTGATGACAATTCATCCACCACCATCCCCCCATCACCACCTTAGACCAAGCCAGCTGAGTCTCACACGCAATTTTTATCCTTTCATCCCCTCCAATCCATTCTCCAGCTGGAGTGACTTCCTAAAATAAATCTGATGATGTCACTCAACTCTTTTTTTTTTAATATTTTATTTATTTATTTGACAGAGATCACAAGTAGGCAGAGAGACAGGCAGAGAGAGAGAGGAGGAAGCAGGCTCCCCGCTGAGCAGAGAGCCCATGTGGGGCTTGATCCCAAGACCCTGGGATCAGGACCCGAGCCGAAGGCAGAGGCTTTAACACACTGAGCCACCCAGGTGCCCCTCAACTCTTAACAGCTGTTCAAGTGGAGACTTGCCTGAGGATGCCCCCAGACTCCCTGCTTGATCCCATGACCACTGAGATCTGGCCCTCCTGATTCCTCAGCTCTAGTCTTCCACCAGAAAACTGCTAAGCAGTATTCAGTCTTGGCAGTTCCTCAGATGATAATGCTCTCTCTTGTGCCTGAGACTTTGCATCGTAAAGGACTTGTGCTGCTCTGGAATCCTTACCACTCCCGCATTTCCTCCGGCACCCCTTTCATTTAGTCACCCCCCCGACAATGATCTGGTTGAACATTAGTTCCCCAAATCACCTGCCTTCCTGACAAGCTTGCCCTTCCCCCTCACCCTCAGCTCATCCCTCATCCCCCATCCCATACCTGAGGTTAAGGGTCCCATGTTATGCTGCCTGCCAAGCCCAGTATATCCCGTGTATCTAACTATTATTTCCCCCCTTAGAAATTCACATAGTTCCTGGCATAGGGATTCAGTGCAGTGAGTGAGTTAATGAATGAGAGAAAGAAAAACCCTTTCTCCATGAAGTTTTATTTGGATTCTCATTGCTCTAGTTCATTCATTTTCAAGTGTTTTTATTTTTTCTATTTTTTAAAAGATTTTATCTATTCAGAAGGGAGAGATAGAGAGACAGAGCACAAGCAGGTGGAAAGACAGAGGGAGAGGGAGAAGCAGACTCCTCGCTGAGCTGGGAGCCAGACATGGAGCTCAATCCCAGGACCTGGAGATCATGACCTGAGCTGAAGGCAGAAGCTTGGCCATCTGAGTCACCCAGACGCCACTCATTTTCAAATGTTTTTCAAACACCTACCATGAGTCAGGCATTGTGCTAAATGTCAAGTATGCAGGGAGAGCAAAGTCAGATCTGGTGCCTGCTCTCGTGGCACTCACGCTAGCACCTTGAAGGGTTGCCCAGGTAATTAGGACAGAAAGCAGAAGATAATGGATCCTGCACACCTGCTCTGCCTCAGACCAGAAAAGGCAATGCTGGGAACTTTCTGGAACTTGGACTTCATCCCAGTGCAAGACTGAGCCGCGCCAGCCTTAGCAGAATAGAACGTAAGTAGGCCTGGAAGACAAATAAGCAATTACAAGACAGTGGGGGGAAGTGTGATTCGCTATGAGGGGCCAGAAGGCTAATCTGGGGAGAAGTTCTCGAAAGACAATGAGTACAGGGCTCCTGGGTGGCTCCGTTGGTTAAGCGACTGCCTTAGGCTCAGGTCATGATCCCGGAGTCCCAGGATTGAGTCCCGCATCGGGCTCCCAGCTCCATGGGGAGTCTGCTTCTCCCTCTGACCTTCTCCCCTCTCATGTTCTCTCTCTCTCAAATAAATAAATAAAATATTTTTTTAAAAAAAGAAAGACAATGCATACAGCGGAAAAATCACACTTCATGATGAGACATGTTGAAACAGTGGCTCACAAACTACCACAATAATTCATCTGTAGCCAACATCTCTGGCTCTTCTCTGAGAAGTAGCTCCTCTTTGGGTTAGAGTGTCTGATTTATTTTCCTAATGATGACTAAAGCCTAGGAAGCGGGCCTGGCTCACCACTCCGGTGAGGGCGGAAGTCCTCTGAATCATAAGGGCTGTTGACACCCACACCAGCAGGGGGCTAGGTCATGCTTACTTAGACTGGTGGCAGAGCTGTCTTCTTCCCAGCAAAGCTAAACTTTGGATGACGTTTAAAAGTAATAATTAGACAACTTCTGTTCTCATAGAAACAGCATCCATGGGGTGCCTAGGTGGCTTGGTCAGTTAAGCATCTGTTGCTGGAATCAGTTCCCTCCTGGAAGACAGCTTATCCCTCATCCTGTGCCCCCCCCCACCCCGCTTGTATTCTCTCTAGCTTGCTTTTGCTCTCTCTCTCAAGTAAATAAATAAAATCTTAAAAGAAGAAGAAGAAGAAGCCCCCATATGTACACATGCACTGTTTCTCCAATACCTTGTACCTGGCTCATGGAACTGCTGGATTATGGAACTGTTGAATCATCCAGAATTTTCTGGATCATTCAACAGCCTTCTTGATATTGTCCAGACATTAAAGGATTACCTCAGGCAGGGAGAATTACTTTGAACCCCACCAATGGACAAATATTGAAAATAATTTCTCTGATATACCTCAATAGAAATGAATGAAATAAAAACAGATCTTTTCGTAAGATGTTTTTTGGCTTTCCCTATGACTCTGGAGTGAGACTGTCTGGGTTCTTATGCTGGATCCTCTTCCTGGCTTTGTGATCCTTGGCAACTTGTTGAACCTCTCTGTGCCTCGAGCTTCCCGTCTCTAAATGAGGACAATGACAGCACCTACTTCCTAGTGTTAAATGTTAAATGTGTGAATGCACCCTGTCTCCTTGAGTGTAAGGCATGCATTTTCACACTGAACATTTCTGAAGTTGAGGTGCGTTTTACAATTGACAGTGTGGCAGAGTTTAATTGTCACAGGGCTATGTGAAATAATGGTGCATCTTATCATCAGTCTTGTCGTAGATGTGATGAAAATCAGGATACAAGATAGAGCTTAGAAAAGTGCGTACCAAAAAAAAAAAAAAAAGGGAAGGAAGAAAAGTGCATATCACCCAGAAAATACTATATAAGTATTTAACAGATTATAGATACAAAATATAAATATAGCTCCTCTAACTTCCTCAGAGCCGATCAGTAGCTCATTTTAAAACATTTGTCCATGTTGGCAATGGCAGATAGTGGCATGACTGATCCATTTGCCAGGAAGGAGATAAACTGCTCTTAACACCTGGTGTGCAGTTGGAGGATACATCTGATATCCATTCCTGTGTCTTAGCAAGATCTCGGAAAGTATATATCTGAGAGCTGCTGAGACATGGGTACCCTGAATGGGTTAATAAGGTGGCACCCCTCTAGGTCAATATGCTTTATCTAATTATTTATTGGAGAGACTTTGTGCTCTGACACAGCAGAGAAGTAGGATCTCTGATGGTGGGGCTCAGCACCCCAGCTGTGGCCCCAAACCTGCATACATCAGGGGGCACACCAAAACTGTATAGTTAACCACTACCTTTACAAGGATAGTGACCATCCAGCTACTGGAACTATCCATCTAGCTACTCAAGAGGGCCCTTTGGAAATTTTACACCCCTCTCCAAGTGGTTAAAAAAGTATTGTTTTCTAATCATAAACAGCACCCTTCCCAAGAAAATGTTCTTTATAAATATATATATATTTTTAAATCATCATGTTTCTGGTAATGCTTTAGTGGACCTTGGAGACTTGTCCTATGAGTGACTCCCATGCCTCTTACCACCAGCCATAATTCAGCTCAACTTCTGGGTCCCAAAAGGCCCAGATGGACAAGCAGGCAGACATAAGTGCGTGTTGTATAGTTAGAGAGGGGAGCAGAAGCAGTTTCTCTTGTCTTTTATTTCTCACTGATTACATGTTCTCTCTTAAAATGTATTCAACTGTCAATGTGAGAACGCAGAACATTCTGTGTTAAACTTTCATTATTTTTCATTTTCTTCATTGTGAACAATTTGTATAATTCTACTTATCTAGAACAAATGTCTATTTCCTTTGTACCAAGAAAGTTAAAAAAAAAAAAAACCTTCCCAACAGCAATCAGAAAAAGGAAATAAGGGCATCTGAATTGTTAAGGAAGAAGTAAAACCCACACTATTTGCAGATAACATGATACTATGAAAATGAAACCATAAAGACTCCACCAAAAAATTACTAGAACTGATAAACAAGTGCAGTAAGGTTACAGGGTACAAAATCAATGTACAGAAACCTTTTGCATTTCTATACACAAATAATGAAACAAACGAAAGAGAAATTAAGAAAACAATCCTGTGTTACAATTGCACTAAAAATAATAAAACATCTAGAAATAAAAAATAAATAAGTAAATAAGTTTGAAAAAAAGGAAAAATGTCTAGAAATAAATTTAAGGAAGGAGGTGAAAGATCTGTACTCTGAAAACTATAAGTCGCTGATGAAAGAAATTCAAGATGACACAAATGGAAAGACATTCCATGCTCATGGACTGGAAGGACCAATATTGTTCAAATGTCCATACCACCAAAAGCAATCTATAGATTTAATGTAATCTCTATCAAAACACCAATAGCATTTTTCACAGAATTAGAACAAAAATCTCAAAATTTATATGGAACCCCAAAAGACCCTGAATAGCCAAAGCAATCTTGAAGAAGAGAAACAAAGCCAGGGGTAACACAATTCCAGATGTTAAATTATATGACAAAGCTGTGGTAATCCAAACAGTATGGTACCAACACAAAAATAGGCACATAGATCAATGGAACAGAAAAGAAAGCTCAGATAAAGCCGCAATCATATGGTCAATTAATCTTCCACAAAGGAAGCAAGAATATAAAATGGGGAAAAGACAGTCTCTTCAACAAATGGCGTTGGGAACAGTGGACAGCTACATACAAAAGAATGAAACTGGACCACTTTCTAACATACACAAAAATAAACTCAAAATGGATTAAGGACTTAAATGGGAGGCCTGAAACCATAAAAATGCTAGAAGAGCGCACAGGGAGTGATTTCTCGGACATTGGCTGGAACAGCATCTTTCTAAATACGTCCCCTGAGAAACAAAAGCAAAAATAATTTTTCAGACTACATCAAAATAAAAAGCTTCTGCTTATCAAAGGGAACCACCAACAAAACTAAAAGACAACCTACTGAATGGGAGAAGATATTTATGAATGACACATCCGGGAGAAGGTTAGTATCCAAAAGGTGTAAAGAACTTCTGCAACTCAACACCAAAAGAAACAAAATAATCCAATTAAAACATGAGCAGAAAACATGAAGAGACATTTCTCCTAAGACGGCCAACAGACACATGAAAAGATGCTCAACAACACTCATCATTGAAAATCAAAACCACACGAGATGTTACCTCACACCTGTCAGAATGACTAAAATCAAAACTACAAGAAACAGTAAGTGTCAGCAAAGATGTAGAAGAAAAGGAACCCTTGTGCACTGCTGGTGGGAATGCAAACTGGAGCAGCCACTGTGGAAGACAGTATGGAGGTTCCTCAGAAAATTAAAAATAGAATTATCATATGACCCAGTAATCACACTACTGGGTATTTACCCCCCAAAAATACAAAAACACTGATTTGAATGGATGTAAGCAGCCTGTGTTTACTGAAGCATTATTTACAATAGCCAAATAATGAAAGCAGCCCAAGTGTCCATCATTAGATGAACAGATAAAGATGTGGAGATAAATACAATGGAATATTATTCAGCCACAAAAAAGAATGGAATCTGGCCATTTGCAACAACATGGATGGAGCTAGAGAGTATGATGTTAAGTAAAATCAGTCAGTCAGAGAAAGGTAAATACCATGTGGTTTCACTCATATATGGGATTTAAAAAACAAACCAAATAAAGGGGGGGAAAGAGGCAAACCAAAAAAAAGAGTCTTAACTACAGAGAACAGACTAGTGGCTATTGGGGGGGGGTGGAATAGGTGAAGGGGATTAAGAGCACACTAGTGGTGATGAGCCCAGCGTGATGTATGGAATTGTTGAATCCCTGTATTGTACATCTGAAAGTAATGTAACACTGTATACTAACTACACTGGAATAAAAAAAAAACTTTCCAGGAGAAAAAGGAAACTGAAGTTCTAGTAACATGTTTATAATAGAAAAATTAGAAAACTAGAATAAACAATTGTGTACATGGCATGATCACACTGTGTGAACATATACAAAAAATAAAAGACTGAGAGTTCACTAATTGTCTCTGCATGATAGGATGAGTAAGATTATTTTAGTCTATTTTTGGATATTTTAAATAGAGAAAAATATCTTACAAGAGAAAAAATAAAACATTTTTTTTCTTCAGATAAAGAACTCAGAGATATGGGAAAGGGCAGAGGGAGAGAGAGAGAATCTTTTTTTTTTTTTTTTTTAAGATTTTTACTTATCTATTTCACAGAGAGATAGTGAGAGAGAGAACACAAGCAGGGGGAGTGGGAGAGGGAGAAGCAGGCTTCCTTTGGAGCAGGGAGGCTGATGCGGGGCTCCATCCCAGAATTCTGGGATCATGACCTGAGCCAAAGGCAGACGCTTAACGACTGAGGCACCCAGGCACTCTGAGAGAGAGAGAATCTTAAGCTGACTCCCTGCTGAGCATGAAGCCCACTGGAGGCTCAAACTCATGACCCTGAAATCATGACCTAAGTCAAAATCAAGAGTCTGATGCTTAACTGAGCCATCTAGGCACCCCAAGAAAACACATTTTTAAAGCAAATGATACTAGGGGCGTCTGGGTGGCTCAGGCGGTTGAACCCGACTCTTGATTTCCGCCCAGGTCGTGATTTCAGAATCATGAGACTGAGACCCAGCAGCCTCCGTGCTCAGCATGGAGTCAGCTTGAGGTTCTCTCTCGCTGCCCCTCCCCACACCCACCCCCACCGCTTGGGAGCACCCAAGCCCACTACACATTCTCTCTCTCTAAAAAATAAATAAATAAACAAAGCAAATAGCATTAAATTTAGAAACCACTAAATTTAGTAAGTATAAACTAAAAAAAAACAAAAACAAAAACTCTCAGGAGGATTTCCTTCCACTGTTCATAGATCACCAAGGCACTTGGTCGTTCTTTATAATACAAACATGACTTGGAGGCTCCAATGAAGCAAGAAGACCCAAACCCACACTCTCCAGATAACAGATAAACTGCTTGGCTTTGTTGTCTCGCCTAACAAGACTATTTAATATTACTAAATTAATATTAATGTTATTAATGTTAATATTATTAGTATTTGCGGTAGCCTGTTGGGGATGCTATGACAACATACCTCATACCAGGTAGCTTTTAAACAACAAACATTTATTTTTCAGAGTTCTGGAGGCTGGGAAGTCCAAGATCAAGGTGCCAACAGAATCAGTGAGTAAATTTCATCACATCCAATCACCCCTGATTATCAGAGGCACCACTAAACAATTCCACATTCATGCTAAAACCCAAGAGGTTCGTGGCATGTCATCGCCTTCCTTTGATTTGTCTAAAAGGCTTTATTGAGAAAAATGGAAAGGAGCAACAAGAACCATGCTTTGTGTCCCTGCCCTCATCCCCCAAGAGTTCTGCCTACACTTCCAATGACATCTAGAACGTGGCCTTGGGTCCCGGCTCACCCATAGGCCTGTCCCCTCCCCCTTGCCCAATACTGTGTGAACCCATGGCTCTTGCAAGTTCTGCTATTAAAGATCCTGGGCATTTGAGGCCTTATCTTGGCTTTATTAATCTGCTCCCTATGGACCCAGGGTCCAACAATGAGGGCATCTGTTGCAATTCTAATATTAGCAACAAACACAAGTCACATCATCTTGTATAAAGAGAACATTGACAGAGGAACATTCGGTCACTAGCAGAGACATGGCAACATAAAACAAGGACCTCTGTCAACTGCTGGGCCGTCTGTTATTCAGGGGAGAGAGATGGAGGAAGAAAGATTAAATGTTCCCCTCCTCCCTTCTGTTCTGCAGTCCTAGGGATATGCACATACTCTGCAGAATTCCCACACAGGCAGGGAGGTGTGCTGCAACCCTAGAAGGACAGAGGTCTGATAAGGTGAGTCAGAAACAGCCGTGCTTAGGGCTAGGCATACTGAAGGTGTGCAGAAGGTGTACTGAGCTAACAAGTCATCTGAATTACACACCTTGGGTCATGTGACTTAGAGGACTCCAGGCATCTCATCTTTTTACCAGCTCCAAAGGTAGGGTGACAGCATTTAGGTTTGTTGCCATGACTGTGGGATCTCTGCAACCCAAACCAGCTGTTTAAAACAGGGGGCATGGGGCACCTGGGTGGCTCAGTGGGTTAAGCCTCTGCCTCCAGCCTAGTTCATGATCTCAGGGTCTTGGGATCGAGCCCCGAATTGGGATCTCTGATCAGCAGAGAGCCTGCTTCCCCATCTCTCTCTGCCTGCCTCTCTGCCTACTTGTGATCCCTGCCTGTCAAATAAATAAATAATATCTTTTAAAATAAATAAATTAATTAAACTGGGGCATGTCTGAGATCAACGGGCTAACTCTGACCTCCAGAAACATTTCATTTGGCCTTCAGGGCTTTTAAATTTGGTAATTAGCTGCCAAATTTTAAAAACCTGAAGATTTTTTTCCCCTAAAAGTGCAATTGCCAGCTACTCTGGAAGATTCAGAAAACGGCAACCACATGACCCCCATTTTCACAAAACCACAGAAGGCTGGCCCCAGGGAGAGTCCTTGGTCTTCCTGCCGGGCTCAAACCAACATCTCAACAGTACCACTCACTTAGATAACTCCCAAGAGCCCAGGCGGAGGGCAAATTTTCCACCAGGGGTCAAGGGTCTCACAGGAAAGGTCAGGAGATCCTGGCCAGGTTTTGGCCAAGCAAGCAGCCTCTGGCTGTGAGCAGTGGCAGGAACAGATGGAGAGAGAAGGACCCCACTGCAAAGAAATACAAACTCCCACAGCTGAAAAGCCAAACCCCATCCAACAGTGACTTGAGTGAAGGGGACCGTGGAAGCCAACACAGCCTGGACACCGTGACCCGCCCCAAAGAGAAACAGAAACGTTGGCCCAGAAGCCTGCACAGAGCCTTGTCACGTGTGCTGTCCCCTGGAATGAAGATGGGAATGGCGGGGGCAGGGAAAGAAGAATGTGTCCTCTCTGTGTCCCTTCCTACGTCCACGGGGCCTGAAGAGAAAGAAAACAAACCAGAACTCACTGGCACTTGCCAAAGAAACTAAACTCCCATCCAGCCCTGCAGCCTAACTCCCCAGGGACCGAATGCTAGGCGGGTGGTCCTCATCTTGGCTGCACATGGGTGTGGCCCAGGGAGTTTTCAAAATCTTGTACTCCTGCCATTAAAATGAAACTGGGGCCAGGGGTTGAGGGAGGGTGACCAGACATCAGTATGTTTCAAATGTGATACCAGAGGGTTGAGAACCAGTACTCCAGAGCAATGCTTCTCAACCTTAAACTTGACCATGACTCACCTGGGATCTAGTTAAAAATGCAGATTCTGAGTCAGAGGTCTAGGCGGGAGTTTGAACTTCCACATTTCTGCCAAGCTCAAAGGCCATGTCCATACTGCGTATCCAGACCGTGCTTTGAGTGACAGGAAACCACGGCCTTTTCCTTTGTCATTCTGTTTTCAAGTATTTTAGCAAGGGAGACTGATGGCCTGTCACTTCCGAGTCTGAAACGTTAGTAATAGCAAAAAAAAAAAAAAAAAGTAATAATAATGTTATTGAAGTAATACAAAATAACTATAACATCAGTAATAGCAAGACTTTGTTGTGTGTTTTTTATTTTAAAGGTTTATTTATTTTAGGGTGCTTGGGTGGCTCAGTGGCTTACATGACTGCATCAGGCTCAGATCATGATCCCAGAGTCCGGGGATCGAATCCCATGTCGGGCTTCCTGCTCCTCAGGGAGCCTGCTTCTCCCTCTGCCTCTACCTCACACTCTCTCTGTCTCTCAAGAATAAACAAATCAACTCTTAAAAAAAATAAAAAATAAAGATTTATTCTTTATTTTAGAGAGACAGAGAGAGAGAGAGCATGCAAGAGAGCAGGGAGAGGGGGCAGAGGGAGGGACTCCTCAAACAGACTCCCCACTGACTGTGGACTCCCTTCACCGTCACCAGGCTCCATCTCACAACCCAGGAGATCATGACCTGAGCGAAAACCAACAGTTAGATGCGCAACCGACTGAGCCACCCAGGTGCCCCTGTTGTGTGCTTTTTTTGCCAAATGCCACGCTGATGTTACAACTTTTAAAAATATATACATTCGACAAGAAATTGTGGGTAGCTTGTTCTTAACTTTGAGCTGGTTACTCCTGAGCATTTTACTTGTGGTGACTTATCTGATCTTCACAACCCCTCTTGCCGTCGGTGCTGCTATGATCATTTCCATGTCCAGGAAGAGGAAGCTGAAGCGGAGATGAGGTCACAGTTTGTAAGCACAGTCTCCAGGGCACCTCGGAGTTGTCAGTTACCTGCCCATGGTCACGCTAATAAGTGGCCAAGCTGGGCTTCAAATCTCCATATCCTTGACTCTGCAGACTGACTTCTTGGAAGGAAAAATGAAAGATGTGTATCCACTGCAAGTCAGTGTTCTCAGCACATTGCCAATATGGCGACTGTGTCTCCTTGTCCCTTTAGCCCTTTCTTTTACCTTTCTTCCAGACAACCTGTCTGAACCATAGATAAGCAGTTTGGGAGGTGACCTTGCCCATTCGGGCTGCTGTAACAAAATATTACAAACTGGGTGTCTTAACATTTATTTCTCAGAGTTCTAGAAGCTAGACTTCCAAGATCAGGGTGCCAACATGGCCGTGTTCTTGGTGAGAGCCCACTTCCTGGTTTCCAGACTGCCACCTTCTTCCTATATCCTCAGATGGTGGAGAGAGAAATCATCTCTCTCAGGTTTTTCCGTAGAAGGGCTTTAATCCATTCATGAGGGCTCTACCCTCATGACCTAATCACTTCCCAAGGCCCCACCTGCAAATATCATCATACTGGGGATTAGGGTTTCAGTGTATGATTTTGAGGGAACACATTCAGTCCATGGCCAGGGGTGGGGGGCAGATCGTGGGAGGACAGAATGAACACAGGAAATGGAATTTAAATGACTTGGCTCCCTAAAGGAGCCAAGGAATGTCAATGCCATGGGCAGAGGAAGGGAGGGGTCTGACAGCAAGCCCCCTTCACTTTCCAGGGTGAAGCAGCCAGTAGGGAAAACTCAGAGCCAGCCCCCTTCCCCATGCGGAACTGGCGAGAAATGAAGAGAGGTGTCTGGAGCAGTCCTCATTCCCCCCAAACGGTGGCAAGTGTCCAATTGTCAGCCATCATTGAGAAAAAGCCAGCAAGAGGGCTGCCATGAGCCCAGGAACAGACAAACAGCTCTGAGAGCCCCACGGGGCTTTGGCCCTGAACTTGAGGCTGTGGATTCCCCCAAAGTTCCATCTCTCAAAGGGGCTATAAAACCAGCAGCTTGGGGAACCCCTGAATATGGTTATGGCTGCTGAGGAGAAGCTGTGGTGTGGAGAAACCGCTAGTGCTTGTGTGTATCTCCAAGCAGCTCGCAAACTCCGCATTATGTTGTTCTCTGGGTGCCTAGTACAGTGCCAGTCAGTGATGATGTTTAGCAATGTTTGTTGAGTGAATGAATGAATGAATTGTGTTTGGAATATGAGACACGTAGTTTATTCTCTGGCTCTGCGAGTTACTTCATCCCCCTGGCTGAGAACTGGATATCTTATTTTAAAACATACTTAATACGAAAGCAATAATGCTATCCTAGAGACTGTTCATTTATTTTAGCTGTTTCTTATGATGCTAACCTTTTTCTCAACTCTATGGATGTTTCGAGTGATGTATTCATTCAACCCACAACACTCATTGAGTCGTCACCACACAGAGAAAACCAAGAGATAATAACCAAGTGTACGAACCTGGTGTAATGCACAAGATAAACCAAAGGTAAAAAAAAAAAAAAACAAAGGTAAAATAAAGTCCTTAGGGTCCTAGGGGGTCATGGGTAAGTACAGTCAAGATGAAACCACCACAAGAGTGGGAAGGTTAGGTCAACTGGTTCCTATGGAGTTTCTCAGGAAGGAGAAACTTACTTAGTAGACCTTGGACATTCACAGGGAATGGATCCCCACATCTTCGCCAATTCCTAATGCTGGCACTTTCCACAATAGTAAACTTATCTGGACCTGGGGTTTTCTTGGGCATAGCCTCCCTCTAAATCCACCGCCTCTTCAACTCTCACACCTGATTGTCCACCTTCTAGTTGTTTTGCTAGAAAATTCCTGCTGTAGGCGCCCCAGGAGCGAGGTATCTCCCTCCTTCACACTAGTGTCATTGCCCTCTGCGCTAATCACAGATGGGCCTCAGCAAAGCTCCAGAATATTGAGTGCCTGACACTTCTCAGAGTTAGTCCTAAGTACCTGAAATGGCTGTTAACTGAGGGAATGCGGGGGACCAGCTCTGTCTGCTGGAGTCCCCACTAATGACAGTACAAGCCCGACACATGCCATGGGAGCGAGTCCAGCAGAGCACCGAAACCTACAGAGCTCCTGCTCTCAGGATTTGCATTTATAGAAAAGACAGACCGGTTCCAGAGTTGGCTATGAATTACGAGTGATTTCAAAGGTTGTCTGGTCCCCAGACTCTTCTATCCCCAGCTTCCCAAACACACCAGCCACCATAATCACTCGGCAGTCTTTTAGAGCAGCGTGCGCTGAGTTAAGATGTTCCGTGCCCCCCCACCCATCCCCGTGGAGGCTCCTCTCCCTCACTTCTGCTCTCCGCCCCCTTTGCTGATCTATAAGAGCATTAAGGAGGCTCCCGCCTCAGCCTCCGGCATTTACACGTGTTGTCCTTCAGCCATAATGATACCCCATGTCCTCATGGCACACTTGAAGACCACAGCCCCAAGAGACCTTCTCGAAATCTCTTCCCGTATCCCTAAAAGGCCACCCTATCAGCTAGAGGCTTGTCACCCTCTAACCCCTTAATTCTGTTTGTTTTTTCCTTATAGCACTTAGGACTACTTGATGTGTTACTGTATATCACTTATTTCTTTATTTTTAAGATTTTACTAATTTGTCAGAGAGAGAGAGAGAGAGCGCAAGCCCGAGCAGGGGGGAGAACAGGCTTCCGCTGAGCAGGGAGACTGACACAGGACTCGATCCCAGGACCCTGAGATCATGACCTAAGCTGAAGGCAGCTGCTTAACCGACTGAGCCACCCAGGCATCCCCATATCTCAGTTTTTATAGTGAGAATCTAAGCTCCAGGAGAGTCAAAAGTTTGCCTTTTCCAGTGTTGCATACCCGATCCCAAGAACAATGCCTGGTACCTAGTAAGTGCCCAGTAACAGGCAGACTGAATGAATGAATGAATGAATGGTACCCGAAAGGGCTCTTCACACAAGATGTGGATCTTTGGAGAAGAGGCTCTGAGAGATGGGATGGAGAAAAGATGCTCTCTGAGGTCTAAAGGCTTGGAAGTAAAGCTGGTCTGAGTAGAAGACCCTGAACATTAGGGCACAAGGACCCTGGAGGCCAGCAAACCAGGGGTGCAGAAAGAAAATGCAGAACCCCAACAGCACAAATGTTGGGTCTGTGTAGGGTCGCCCCTCCAACAACATACTCTTCCCCCACAGTGCTCAGCTCTGCTCCTCCCCAGTCCTCCCTCGAATCACCCTATAGTCCCCACCACTTACTGAAGGTTACAGCAAGAAGGGTGTCACTCTCACCCCACAGTGAGGGACAGTGAGGGACAAGGGCATGTGAGGAATTTCAGGGTCAGAGGCTGGAGTGCAGCATGGGAGGGCCAGGGCCCTGGAGCGAGGGGCTGTTTCTCACCCCGGTTCTGTCCAACTCCAATCGGTTTCCTTTCCTCTTATCTCTGTGGCCAATTCCTCGCAACGGTTTGTGGTTTCCTACTTCAAGGGATGACAGGTAACCCAAACACTGTGGGGGTGGGGGGTGGGGAAGCAACTTCAAATCCATACAGAGCCACAATCCAGGGAAATAAATATCATGCTGCAGGTCTTTCGGAATCTCTGGAAAGGACCCCATTTGCACGCAGAGACTGAAACGGGGTCCTGGTTAATCCTGCCGAAGAATTCGAGTCCAGATAGACAAACCGATAACCGAAACATTTTAATAAATCTTACAGGAGTCCCACGACCCAAACTCCAACCTTGCTAGTCCGGCTTCTTCTGTCTGTCTCACAAGTTTGGGCTTGTGAGTAATAATGACCCCAGCTAATTTTTCTTTAGCACAATTTTGTTTGCACTGGTCTGAGCTGGCTGTGGGCGGCCTTCAGAGCAGGTGCAATGTGGTAACAGTTCCCCTTGCCTGAGAAGGGAAGTGGAGAGCCAGAGGAAGGAGCGACTTATTGACAGATTACTTAACACAACAGCATAGGAGTCCGAATCCACGTTGGGTCTTCTGGTTCTTGAGCCAGGATGAAATCTTGACCTTGCCTTGGTAACATTACAACAGGGCCAAACACGACAAGGAGTGAAATTAGCAAACAAGCAAATGTGACCTCTTGTACAAACATGTGGTAGATCATGAGGGAAAAAAAAATAAGCTTTCTACCAGGGAGAGGAATGGGTGGAGGGCAGTTGAGCATTTTCTTACAAAACTAAGTATACTTTTACCATGTGATACAGCAACTGCAATCCTTGGTATTTACTCCAATGAGCCGAAAATGTCCATTTACACAAAAACTTGCATGCGAATCTTTAGAGTAGTTTTAATCATAATTGCCAAAACTTAGAAGATGTCCTTCAGCAGGTGAGTGGGTAAATAAACAATGGCATATTCAAACAATGGGGTATTATTTGGCACTAAAAAGAAAGGAGCTGTAAAGCCACAAGACACGGAGGTAACTTAAATGTGTATGACTACAGGAAAGAAGCCAATCTGAAAGGCTACATACTGTAGGATTTCAACTAGATGACATTCTGGAAAGGGCAAAACCATGAGGTCAGTAGAGAGACGAGTGGTTCCCAGGGGTTGGCAGGAGGAAGGGAGAAACCCAGGCAGAGCACAGAGGATTTTTAGGCAGTGAAACTACTCTATGCTATACTATAAGGGAAGACACATGTCATCACACATTTGCCAACCCCACAAAATGAACACTTCTAAGAGTGAGCCTTAATGTGACTATGGACTTTGGGTGAAAATGATACGTTAGTGCAGAGTCATCAATTCTTTTTTTTTTTTTTTTAAGATTTTATTTACTCATTTGAGAGAGAGAGAGAGTACAGAGGGAGAGAGGGAGAAGCAGACTCCCTGATGAGCAGAGAGCCTGCCTCAGGGCTCGATCCCAGGACCCAGAGATCATGACCAAAGCCAAAGGCAGACGCTTAACTGACTGAGCCACCAGGCACCCCCCAGCTTCATCCATTCTACCAACTGTACCCCATGGGTGTGGAGGCTGGGAAGGGGGTATGTGGGAGTTTCTGTACTTTCTTCTTCATTTTGCTGTGAGCTACTCTAAAAATAAAGAAAGAAGGAAGGAAGGAAGGAAGGAAGTTCCCTTAATTAAAGAAAGGAAGAAAGAGAAAAGTCATGGGTAAGCCTGTGGGATGCTGATGAGAGCAGCAATAGGCAGCAGCTCAGAATGAGAACATCGGAGAGCGAGTCCTTGGCTTTGTGCTTGCCCTAGGGGCAATGAGGGTGTGTGATACCCAGCCGATGGCCCTGAGCACCTCCCACGTGCCCATGGCAAGGTCATCCCGCAGCTTTGCACACACTCTTGCCCTGTAATGTTAGCACGTTGGTGAGTGCTTGCTGCAGATCGCCAACTAGAAGGTGGCAAAGCACAAGTCCAAATGACATTCTCTGATTTTGAGTTGGGTTCTGCCCTATCAGTCACTGCTGGCAAGGGAAAAGCTGTGACTGGGGAAATATGTCATGCTTCAGAATCAGCTTCGTACATCTGGAGCCAGAGCAGGTATATGGATGAACTGAGTTTATGGATGGAGGGAAAACACAGAGCCACCTCAACAGCATGATTGTGTCTCTCCTTTACCACTAAGAGTCAGAAACTACAAGGAAAGAGGTAAGGAGGAGGAATGGATAGAGACTCATGACTACTCTCCAGCATGACAGCCTTCCCAGAATTTCCCAGACCAAGGACAGAAGGCCATTTGCAATGGACAAGCAGAGTCCGGAGGTTCCCGGTAGTCACCCTGGGGAGTCGCTGTCGGGGAGGAAGGCGAGCCTCTGCAGGAATGTAATCAGGTCACAGCGACGCCATGTGGAGTGGCCCAGGCAACCTGGCTCAGTTGTCACAACCAGCCTGAATGGGCCTCAGGCGCTGGATTTCCTGGTGGGAGGGCTGAGGGCAAGGGAGGCAAGCAGAGGGAGTAGAAAGCGTTATGCTCTCCAGCAGTAGGGTCTCACTACAGTAACTTTAATTCACCATCAGCCAGCCAAGGATCCAGTCCAGCAGCTCTGATTCCCTTCTTGGTGTCCTCACTGTAGCAACTTGTATCTTTTAAAGTGTCTCACATGATGCACGATGTCCTGTGTAATTCCAATCACTACGGAGTTTTCTCCACCCATAGGGCTGACTACCTTCCCTGGCCAACAGCAAGTCTCAGGACCCCAAAGATGTGTTACCCACTGTCCTGGGGCCCATCTTACACCAGAATCCCAAAGAGGAGGCAGGCAGAGCCCACACAGCCCCCTACACTGGCCACTTCCAGATATCAGAGCCTCCGTCCACAGTTCTGGTTATATGTCTAGAGAAAAAAGTCCCGCTCTGAATGTCCTCGCCAGCATTTGATGAGGAAAAGCACAGAGCCTTTGCTGTAGCTAAGTTTCCCAGACCCCTCTAGACCCAGGCAGGCTTCCCCAAGTCTCCTTTCTTGTCTACCGTGCATCTCAAGGACTAAGACCCATCTCCCCACCTCTTCATGGCCACACCATCTCATTCTTCTGTCTCTAAGCCCGGCTGGAGAAAGAGAAAATCTACCTCCCTATTTACTTGCTGCTCCAGGAAAACTAAGACTTCATTATTCCTTACAGCTGCAGAAGAGCAGAAAGGAGGCAACACACACACACACACACACACACACACACACACACACGTACACTTTCACACACATGCGCGCGCACACTCACACACTTTCAGTGCCTTACTAAGCTCTGGTCTTAATGTCATTCGTCTTTCAGATCCCTTCCCAGACGGTAATTATAGGTGTTCTTTGGACTTTCTCTTCTATTTTTATTCTAAGAGTGCTCACCTAAAATCCTTCTTATTCTGACCCAGAATTTTCCAAAGGTGATGCAGAACTCATATTCCCAGGTGGTCCCTACAGAGGCAGTCAAGATCAAATGTTAACTACTGTTAGTTGATTACATGGTAGTATACAGCAGTCACTGTTAAAAGAAAGCTTGAAGCATCAGCTAGTAAGATCCTCACGGCAATCTGTGAAGTGGGCATAGTATCCTACTTCACAGACAGCAGTCTGACGTTCTGAGAGGGGGGATTAACTTGCTCAAGTTCCCATAACTTCTAGGCATTGACAGAGCTAGGATTTGAACCTGGTTGATGTCAAACCTAATCTTTTTGACCACAAGCTCAGAGGCGCAAAGGAGATCAGGAACTTATGCTACTAGTTGCCAGGGATCCAGAATTCCGCAGCGTCCAAGAGCGTTTTTGGAGAGCTCTGTCAGAAACATAATAGCGTTTGGCAAACTCCACTTTGGCCCAGAGCTGGAATGATGGTTAACAGCGTTAAGTGGTGGCACCAATGAGGCAACCAGGAAGGACTGGGAGGGACGGGAGGAAGCAAGGTCCAGGGGCCGTTCAAGGACTCTGAGCTGCGGAAGCCTTAGCCTAATGACAGATTGCAGGGCTCAGGTCCCGAGCGTTGTCCTGGGGCGGGACTGGCCTCCGGGTCCGGAGTTGTGCGCACGGTGCCCACCGAGGCGCATCTTGGCCACGGGCTGGGGCAGCCGACTCCGGAGCCTCCTGTTCCCGAGGACGGTGACAACGACCCTGTCTGCCAGCTGGGCAGGTGGGTGGAGATTCGGGACAGACCTCCCTCCAGGCGCTCAGCTCCGGGCTGGGCTGCCGCACTGCTACTCCAACAGGTCCTGAATGGTTCCCGGCTTTCAGAGACTTGATCATATAAAGAGCCTTTGGTTTTTAATGCCATAATTTGGTCGTATGTATGAGCGTTTCTTCAAATATTTTCGCTTCAAATCCTCATAATCCACCTATGCCTGGATCTGATACTTGGGTACCCCCCCCCCCAGCAGGCGGTGCTTCCCCGCAGCCCGGCCCCCTCTTTCGGTGTATCTAGTGAACAGACTCCGTTCCCCCTCGCCCCCTGCTGGACAGGAGTGGCTATTGCAGCGGTAACCGGCGTTCTGGTTTCCCATTTCTCAGCCAGGCGGGTTCTGTGCCTGTGTTTGGACTCCGTGTTCCAGGTAAGCAACATATTTCTGAAATATTTAAATATTTTTCACGACTAGACGAACCGTCCTTATTGTACGGCTTACATTCTAGATGCCATGTTCCTGAGATGCTATAGTTTCAAACGAATAAGCATCAAAGTCCTAAATCCCAAGGTCTATTCTGGATAGAGCTGAAGTCGCTGGAGGGCCACATGAAACCCACAATCGTATAAACGTAAGTATTGGTTACTACAGTGGTAAAGGCTCTCATAGATGTCAGGAACCACCACCACCAATTCTAACTTGAACTCTTAAAGCAACTAAAATAAGAATACCCCCCAGCCTGCCAATTCATTCAGGAACTAAACCCTATTTTCAGCAGTTTCTTGCACAAAGGAAATTTTTGCACAAAGGAAGTTTTTGACTGGCATTTCAATAAAAAAAATTATTGAAGATAGTCATAATTGAAAGAATAATTTTATTCAATCAGCTCCAATATAATTCCGTTGTCAGCAGACCCATCAGTCCCCAAAATGTTCTTTTTCACTGCTAGTATACCTCAGTTTGTTACCATCTCACTAAAAAAAAAAAAAAGTATTTGGGGTAAAAATATTTCTTTCAAGCCTGAAGATGAAAAGGTACAAAAACTCACATGCCTTAATAGTGTGAAGATATGATTAAAATTTTTTTAGATGTTCTGGGGTGCCTGGGTTGTTCAGTGGGTTAAGGCCGCTGCCTTCAGCTCGGCTCATGATCCCAGCCAGGGTCGTGGGATTGAGCCCCGCATCGGGCTCTCTGCTCTGCGGACAGCCTGCTTCCTCCTGTCTCTCTGCCTCTCTGCCTACTTGTGATCTCTGTCTATCAAATAAATAAATAAAAAATCTTTAAAAAAATTTTTTAATGTTCTTAATCACCTAAATAAAAAGTAAAGATTTAAAAATTTTAAACTCTATATCAAATGTAAATAGTTCCTGCCTTAATCTCTTTTACATGCTTGTTTGTTTTAAAGAACAAGGATGGAGGAATAAACAGGCAATTGTCCAACAATATGAAATCCTGATTTCCCACAAGCATTTTCCAAGACCCAGAAATATGCTTTCTTGTTTGACTGCAACCTCAAAATGAAGCAGGATGAATTGACTATGTATTCTATCAAAAACTGAATTCACTGAGCACTCTTCTCATCCAGTCCCTCGATATCCTTCAAAATCTTCATGTCAAACTCTGGTCTGCTGCTTCAGTTTCCCATAAAATAAGGACTGCCTGATAAAATCTGTCTTTAAGACTTTTTTTTAAAGATTGTATTTATTTTATTTGAGAGATAGACGGAGGTGGAATAGGCAGAAGGAGAGACAGAGAAAGAGAATTAAGTAGGCTCCACGCCCAACACAAAGCTCCAGATGGGGCTTGATCTCACAACTCTGAGACCACAACCTGAGCCAAACCCAAGAGTTAGACATTTAACCAACTGAGACACTCACTCACCCTGACTTTAAAACTTTTAACATGACAACATAAAAAAACTAGTTACCACCCATGAGAGAATAAATGTGTATATATATATACATTCATTTTTATTTAATTATATATGTATTAATTTTTAATCCAGGAGAAATAGAAACCCCATCTATCATGATTTCCAGTGCAAAAATTAGAAAATGTTTCCACAACTGAAAAGCAAAAGCTTTAGACTTTTAACAGAGAAAGTTCTCCCTTTCCATCAATTTCACATACTTAACAAGAAGAAAAAACCCTCAAAAAACAATAATACATAGCCTATCTTCCACTGATATGAAATCCTGATTTCAAATAAGACACTCCCAGATCCATAAAGTGCTTTCTCACTGGAGCTGTTTTCAAAATGAAAAGGAATGGAGTGATAAGCCAACAACATTTTATTTATTTTATTTTTATTTTTAAGTAAGCTCTATGCCCAAAGAGGGGCTTGAGCTCAGGACCCTGAGATCAAGAGTCACAGACCTAACTGACTGAGCCTTCTAGGAACGCTGCAATAACACTTTAATTCAATCAGCTGTATCTTAATCCAATCCCATGGATCTGCACTGTAATTCAAGATAGAATTAAAATTAAAATCCATGAAAATGTGGAAAGGTAAGGATCCAGAGAAATTTTTAGTCAGGAGAGAGTTGAAAAACTGTAGCTAAATGAATTGAGTCACTGCAATGCTTAAGGTATCGAGATAAGTTCAATGGAGAATACAAAAATGAGTCAAAAGATGTTTATACTCATGGGGAGATAAGACATGTGCAGAATAAGCACTAATTGACAAGTTGGATTTGAATACTGATCCCAATATTTACTAAATGGTGACCTTAAGCATTTTATCCAATTTTTCTGTAATTTTATTTTTCGTCTATATAATGAGATTAGTAATACCCTCTACCACATAAGACTATTTTGTGTATTAAATGATCTGCTGATCTTGCTGCTTGGGATGGTTCCTGGCATATTTGTGCTCAAGAAGCTATTATAGAGTGTTGCCGAAGTTTGAAGGAGAGAGGTCCGAGATCATTCTGGAACCTTCATTAGTAAGTAGGGATTAAGGTCATCTGCCTAAAAATGGGAGGAGTGACAAAACGGAGGTCCTGGAAAAAGTAGAAAGTTTAAAATACACTACACCTTTGAACAATGTGGGGGTTAGGGGTAACACACAGTTGAAAATCTGAATATAACTTTTGACTTCCCCAAAACTTAAAGCCTACTGTTGACGAGAATCCTTACTGATTAGTCAGTTAACACATACATACTTTGTGTTATTTTTGTTATATACTGAATTCTTACCATAAACTAAACTAAAGAAAATGTTATTAGGAGAATCAAAAGGAAGTGGGGGGAGGGGGGTTGGGGAGCTCAGTCGGTTAAGCATCCAACAACTCTTGATTTCAGCTCAGGTCAAGAGATCGAGCCGGTGCTGGACCAAAAGCCTGCTTAAGATTCTCTCGCTGCTCCTTCCCCCGCGTCCCCTGCTCTCACTCTCTCTCTCTAATAAGAAAAGAAAGAAAGGAAGGAAGGAAGAATCAAAAAGGAAGAGAAAATGCATTTCCAGTACCGTACTGTATTTATCAGAAGAAATCCACATATACATAGACTCTCAAAGTTAAACCCATGTTGTTCAGGGTCAACCGAAATGACTGTGTGCAGGTGACCACCAATATAAACAAGGAAAATGTGAAAGGTGACAAGCTTACATTTCCCCTTTCTTAAATGATCTTTATCCTCACGCCAACTTAGTCACCCTGTGATCTCACCTTTTGTGAAATTTTGACTTTAACAATCCTTAACCAATGCTGACTAACCCCTCAGTTTGCCTAAAATATACCCAATATGTATCTATTTTTTTACCAAATTGGAAATCTCCAAATGTCTGGTTGTCTTGGTTCTCTCCTTTTGTTACTCATTTTAGATAAACAACAAAGTTGTTTTGTTTTGTTTTTTAAGATTTTACTTGTTTTTTTGAGAGAGAAAGTGAGAGAGAGTATGAGCAGGAGGAGTGGGAGAAAGAGAAGCAGACTCTCTGATGAGCAGGGAGCCCAATGTGGGGCTCAATCCTGGGACTCTGGGGATCATGACCTGAGCCAAAGGCAGATGCTGAACTAACTGAGCCACACAGGCACCACAGGACGACAACAAAGTTTCGACTGAATTCTTCTTCCAAGAAATAAAACCTGGGAGCACAGAATCCTTCTGGGGTAGAGTGAGACAAAAACAAGAAAGGTATAACTATACTCCTTCTTGGGTTTTCTAGGTTTTTAATCATACCTACTTTAAAAAAATGACTAATTTCATCACTTCCCTTCCATCACTTAAAGTTCTAATATTTTGCCCTGGTTTATACCTCTAATTCTATTGTAATTGCTGGTAGAAATGTCTCAAATATAAAATAGCTAACTAGATACAGAAAATGCTTTCATTTTAAGGAACTGTTCTTTCATTGATTCACATGTGGGGATGTGTTTAAAGCATCCATAAAAATGGTCACATAGGGACGCCTGGGTGGCTCAGTTGGTTAAGCAGCTGCCTTCAGCTCAGGTCATGATCCCAGTGTCCTGGGATCGAGTCCCACATCGGGCTCCTTGCTCGGCAGGGAGCCTGCTTCTCCCTCTGCCTCTGCCTGCCTCTCTGTCTGCCTGTGCTTGCTCTCACTCTCTCTCTCTCTCTCTCTCTCTCTGACAAATAAATAAATAAAATCTTTTTAAAAAACGGTCATATAACTTTCATTCTTGGAATTATTAATAAGGTAAGTTATATTACCAGATTTTTAAAATTTTAAACCAACATTACCTTCCTGCAATAAGCCCCACCTAGTCATTACATTATTTTTATAATGTAGTTACCTTGTCTTAGCTAAGTTTAACTTAAAGATTTTGCATGGATGTTCATAAAGAACATTTGCCTATTATTTGCTCTCATTATGCAATTTATTAAGTTTTTCTATCAATGTTGTGCTTACTTTAAAACTTCGAATTTTAGGGAGCATCTGCTTGAGAATTCTTTCCTTCTCCCTCTGTACCCCCTTTCACATGCTCTCTCTTTCTAAAATAAAAAGCAAAAACAAAAAAACTCAAAATTAATTTTTTAGAAATGAAATTAATGTCTCACCACCTGAGCCAAAACCAAGAGTCAGATGCCCAACTGACTGAGCCACCTAGGCACCCCTAATTTCTAGAGTTATTGTGTGATAATCACACAATAATGATAAGGGTTTTTTCTTATTTTGTTTTTGGAATTTTTGATGCTTTTTTTCACCCTAATATATTGTCAATTTTTGTGATTGATCCAATGGCACTTGACAAAAGCAAGTGTTCCCTATTACCAGGTACATAAGTTCTGCCTATTGTTAATGCTGTTTAAGTTTTTTTGTTTTGTTTTGTTTTGTTTTAAGATTTTTTTTTAATTTATTTATTTGACAGAGATCACAAGCAGGTAGAGAGGCAGGCAGAGAGAGGAGGAAGCAGCCTCCCTGAGCAGAGAGCCCGATGTGGGGCTCGATCCCAGGACCCTGGGATCATGACCTGAGCCGAAGGCAGAGGCTTTAACCCACTGAGCCACCCAGGCGCCCCGCTGTTTAAGTTTTTGACATCCTTACGTCTGCCTGTTTTTTTCTGTCTTGCACTAGGTTAGTTAAAGGGGGTTCTGACCACCCAATTGTGATGTGTGTCCCAGTTTCCCCACACCAGCACTACTGCCAATGCTCAGAATACCAGCAGGTTGTACAAGAACTCAACTCAATTCTGGAACTGTTAGGAGTCAGGTGGACAGGTAGGTAGTTAGGACCAAGGTCCCCAGCAAGGAAATACGGAGTCAGGACAGCTGAGATAAAACAGCACTGATGTCCCGTTCTGCAGCTTAGACAGGACCCCACTGACATTCTGCTATGCATCCTTTGCACAAATGACTTCTGTAAAACCTCCTAAAATAAGACAATTAACTGAAAAAGCATTTGTTAATATCACAGGTAAGGGGCAGGTAAGACATAAGCCCCCACATGGCAGCAAAAAAGGACCATCAGCGCATGGAC
The DNA here is from genome assembly GCA_003697995.1 of Taxidea taxus jeffersonii. Taxonomy (NCBI): domain Eukaryota; kingdom Metazoa; phylum Chordata; class Mammalia; order Carnivora; family Mustelidae; genus Taxidea; species Taxidea taxus. Next base: position 101 of record RCUC01171567.1, on the reverse strand, counting down.
TTTCACCCAATAAGTAGACAGTTACATGACCAAAGCCCTGATTGGCACGACTCGGCACTCCCTGATTGCTTAAGAAAGTTCTGCAAAAGAGCTCATAAAAC